>JAQQZT010000019.1:15108014-15120818 GCA_030068275.1 Clarias platycephalus | reverse complement strand
ATTTTCATATGTTTTTAACTGTTAAATTTAAGGTCTTACTCTGTAAAACTAATTACAGTTTTTCACTGTAAATTCTATGGTTATCCCAAGTTTTCTGAAATACGGTTTTATTCTGTAGCATTTATACGGTATTTTACTGTTAGAATTACGAACATTTTTTACAGTGTATAGTATTGAGGTGCTGGAAACATTCCTTTGACATTTTGGTCCATATTGACATGATAGCATCATACAATTGCTGCAGATTTGTCAGCTGCTCATACAGGAGGCGAATCTCTTGCTCCAACACATCCCAAAGGTGCTCTATTGGATTGAGATCTGGTAACTGTTGAGGCCATTTGAGTACAGTGAACTCGCTCTCATGTTCTAAGGGTCTCTCATGCTTTCATGTTTTTTATGCCAAATTCTAATTTTCTAAATATCTAAATTGTTAGAGCAGAAATCAAGACTCATTAGACCAGCCACTGATTTTCCAGTCTTCTCTTGGTGAACCCATGCAAATTCTAGCCTCAGTCTCCTGTTCTTGGCTGATAGAAGTCGCCCCCGTTGTGATCTTCTGCTGCTGTATTACGGTGGCCCATCTGCTTCAAGGTTTGATGTGATGACCAGCATTCAGAGATACTGTTTGACATACCTTGATTGTAACAAGAAGGTATTTATTGTTGCTTTTCTATCACCTTAAACCAATCTGTACTGTATATTCTCCTCTGACCTCTGGCATCAACAGGGAATCCAGTGCTCAGACAACACTGGTTGGACACTTTTTCAGTCCATTCTCTGTAAAGCCTAGAGATGGTTGTATGTGACCAGCCTCAGACCAGCCTCAGGTTGTATGTGACCAGCCTGTCTGGCACCAACAAACATGCCATGTTCAAAGTCACTTAAATCACTTTTCTTTCCCATTCTGACAGATGGGTTAAACTTTAGCAGGTCGACAGGACCATGTCTACATTCCGAAATGCATTGGGTTGGTGCTATGTGATTGGCTGATTAGACATTTGTCTTAATGAGCAGTTGAACAGGATATATACACAAGCCAATCATAGTAGTTAAGATATTACTAGTCATTAACTATAAACATGTCATAGGTTTATAGCAAGCCATAAACATGTGCTGCATAGCTCAAGTACCAAGCTAATTAAAAGATCAGGCACAAGTTTTTGTTAATTCATGTAGGAGGGTCAGATGGAAACACCTACACAAAAAGGCCATATAGTGATTAGCGGCTCCTCTGAGACTCCAGCTGGTTTTCTCGTTGAGAATAGTGATGCCGGTAGTACACCCCCGCAGGCTGACACCGAGCCTCATGGGTAAACATCAGTGTTTCCCATTAAAGCCTTCACCATGGTTACTTGTTTTAGATATTCTGTGGTGAACATTATGGGTGCTCAGGGTGCACTAGTTACAACGCGCAGATATATGTGGCAACCCAACAAAGGAATAATGCATGGTTCTGTACATTGTAGCAACCATGAAATGGCTTCTTATAGCTGACATTCTTCACTGGTGGTCTGTCACAAAGCAAACAGTTTTAAAATTTTGAAATATCCCGCTGATGATTTCTTTTTGGGCTGGAATCGTCTAATCCAACTTGTCTAATGGCATAATAGCCAAGTCAAATATACATTGATGCATTTTATTTCACATTAATGAACTTAAAACATTCTTTATTTACCCAGATGGAAAATGAGGCCACTGTGTCAAATGGGAAAATTGATTCAAGACTAAAGCACTGGCCAGAAAATTATTCAGAGATGAAGGAGGAGGGTGAGGTTTCCAAGGGGTCAGTTAATATTGGAAAGTTCAGAACAATTGTCAATCTTTCCACACTTAAATGTTGATTATCTCATCAGACACCCTTAATGAGGGAAAATAAAAGTCTGCTCTTTTTGAGTTATTTTTGATATAATAGCTCATACCAGGGCAGTACCGAAGTTGTTGATGTGTCGATAATGTTTTGTCATTGGACCAGATGGCATCTGGGGTTATTCCAACACCTCTGCTTGACTACAACAATTATTTAGTATTCACACTGTGAGGTGCTGATTAACAAATATTCACATTAGCGAGAACATACGACCTTAGCGGACGTCCAGGTCGGACAGTGAAAGTGAAGATTGAAAGAATGACTGGAATGTTGTTTTGTGGGGTTAAAAGCACATTTCTTTTCAGCTCGTTTTACGTCATTACCACCCACAGTTTTCCTCCACATATGGACGAGTAACAGGGGTGCGTTTCCTTGCCTGACTCTTGATGACAAGGGTCAATTCACTTGTGCCCTCCTTGTTGAAAGCACATGGTCAAAAACACAATAGTCCCCCCCCCCCCCCCCCCCCCCGAGTCAGATTGATTGTTTTTTTCTTATCTAGATTGACATGGTTGAACATGACCGTAGGAATAAAAATAGAAAAGATAATTTTTGTACAGTTTCTCCTAAATGTGATACAAGGTTTAAATGTGAGATGTAATGGTCAGACAAAGACAGGAAGAAAGGATTCCTTACTGATGCTCTGGCAAGCAAAGCATTACCTCTGTCGACCCCAATCTCAGGAGAAATGTGCTTGACGCCGAGAATTCAGGGCGGTGGAATGGAGTCAATCAGTGCTTTTGACGATGGAGAATGGACAAGTGACTCTTTTGTTTCCACTGTGATTACTGTGGTCTTTAGCTTCTTTGTGTTTTGCCTTAAGGGTTTTAATTTTACGCTGGAGCCAGGACCGTATCCTTGGTCTGCCTTGACCTGAGAAATGTCCTTGTAGACAGCCTGGTTTCTGTTGCTAACCTGTTGTTTTTCTTAATGCGAAAACTGATAATACAGTTTGTTTAATATGCTCTGATTATTGACAATAAGGTCAAATTATCTATACATATATATAATTTTATATCATCAATTATAGTAAAATATCAGTGTCATTATTATAAATTATTGTCATTCATCTCCAAGTGAATACTTGGATTTCAAAGTGGAAGGTATACTAGTCATCACGTACACAAGTACAAAGACACAGTCATTCACACCTAGTGGCATTTGCAAGTAGCTAATCCACCATTTGTCATGTTTTTATGAAGTGGATGGAAAATCAGAGTATTCTGAGAATAATATGAGCTCTGGAGCTGTGCGGCTCTGATTGTCACTCTGTCGCTCCAACATAGTAATTTAGAAATTGTATTAAAGTATATGTTTGAAGTGACAATAATAATACTTCTTTAATTACTCCATTACGTCTAAAGCAGAGGAAATGGGCAGAAAATTAAAATTGAAAGATCATTGTTGCGTTAAGAAACATAAGCCAATTCACATGGCAAAGGTCTTGATTAAGTGTGGCTCCATGGTGTAATGGTTAGCTCACTGGACCCACAATCCAACAACCTGAGTTGTTTGAATCTTGGTGGGATCTGCAAATGTGTAAACAAGTAGAATTTGAAAATGTACTTCAGGATCATTATGGTATCTAGCTATCTATATAAAATGAGGGGGGAAAAGTATATATATATATGTGTGTGTGTGTGTTTTGAAAAATAACAATTAAGATCATTATAATACTCTTTCATACTACTCTTCTTAAAACATTCAAAAGTTCTTTGAGTGCCAAAACAAAGAATCTGTCAAACTGTGTCTTCAAACTTAAATGCCAATTTAAAGTAAACACCAAATAAACGTTGATAAATATTTGCTTAAATTTATGAGCCATATGGTCTTATATTCTGCTGTTACATTTATTACGGGTATCCAACAGATCCTGTATGTTTTTCTGGGCCATGGCAATGGAGGCATTTCATACCTTCGTGATTAAACTACATTTGCAAATAGTTTAGTCAGGATTTATATCCTGTTCTGTAAGCAGAGATGGATCAAATTATGAAACAAATGAACCCCATTTCACGTTTGTGAATTAAAATGATTTAACCAGATATTTTTCAAAAGCCGGCTCTTCCAACCCGAATGCCATTTTCAACAGCGCGGTCTTTGCTGAGTGATGGCTGGCGTGTGTGCGTTCCACTAAAATCACTGCATCGTGATTAATGCGTCCTTATGGAATTTATTCTGGAAAAGTACACTTCATGAAATGACAAAAATAAAAAATGAAGGCCTATTAAAGGAACAAATGGTGTATCAGTTATGATCTACAGCTCCTATATACAGGGCTTATTATACTTAAAGTAAAGTGTGTTGATGTATCTATTTTATTGTACACCATGGTATATTTGTTTCTTAAAATTAAGTGCTACGAGAAATAGCTTATATGCTAAACTCCCACAGATGCAAATTCTTTACACCCTCTGGAGAGCTCGGTAGAAGTTGGTAATGGCTCCTTACAGCCTCTTTTGGGCTTGGTTTGAATTTTATTGTGTTTGTTTGCATCATTGGCTTTGGGAGGAGAACTGGAGCATTTTCCAAACTTTCACAGTCTCCTGACTAGATTTTTCATTAACACCTCTATATCAATTTTTAAGCACCATTTTCGAGTCGTTGTCGGTTCATAAGCATTGCCTCCTTAATCTGTTCTGTAGCAACTGCCAGCCACAAATCCTCATATTAAATGAATGTAGATTAATAACAAAATGAACAAAGTGATATTTTAAGGAAAATACTTTTCATTAAACACGATTGATAGATAAATATGTTTTAATCGAAAATGTCTGTAGTTTGATCACTTCTGTTATTTTCTTATTATAGTCTGATGACAAATTGACCAAATACATTTTTATAGCTAAAATATATGTGGTTTGGTCATTTAATTTCATTCAAAACTTTGAAAAAAATGAGAAAAATGTATTAAGTAAATTTTAAAATTGTTATAATATTTAAAATTTACATTTCAGGAAATTCTATTCATAATGAAAGCTTTTTGTACAAGTTACATAATTACAGAAAAGCATTGTTAATCACAAAAATGCAGTCATCGGCAAGGATACCAAAGGCGTTCTCCACAACACATCTCCCACTGGATATCCTGTAGTTGGTCACAAGCGCCATGTCTACTGTAGGGCTTCATCAAATAACTTACTCAAGGTGAAGGTGCCATCAGCAAGGATAACATAAGGCATGGGCTTGTCATCATTGGTCATGGTTTCTGGTGGAGGAAAGTTGATGTTACATTTACATTTACATTTACATTTAGGCATTTGGCAGACGCTCTTATCCAGAGCGACTTACAAAAAGTGCTTTAAAGTTTACATCACTGGATACATACTTACACTGGGTTAACTAGGTTAATAACTAATTGCCATTAGTCCAACACAACTGGGAAGTTTTTTTTTTTTTAAAGTATCTATTTAAAATGTTCATAATTCTATTGAAAAATTAGTGAATTAGTGAGGATGTTACCATCCTCTACTGTATGCACTCCTTCAGCTCACTGTCATTAAACAGCTGGGCCCTTTCCTTCATTGTCTATAGGTGGGCATCTATCTGTTAATGGGACGGTATGAGGTCGTTGTTATATTATTAACAGCGTAGTAATAGTTCACAATAGTCAGTAGTGTCTATTTAATTGCGTTTCATGTCGTTAGCACCAAGACGATTTCCTTATCAATATTTTAGAACTTGGTATAACATTGTTAAATTCCTTAATGGTTCTCTATCAAAACATTATCGTGTTGCTAAAAGTTTGTTCCTGCCTTGTGCCAAAATACGCTGTAATGTCATTTTTATGTTTTTGCCTCGATGTGGAATTGAAAAATTAACCAGATTCATACTGACCACAATGACATCGGAGCTGATTTAAAGTTGGGAGATCGGTAGTCAATCAATCAATCAATCAATCAATCAATCAATCAATCAATCAATCAATCAATCAATCAATCCTTGTAAAAAGAAATTCTGAAACACAATGTTTTGTCTATCCGAGTTTATTTGATTTGAAATTATTAATGTTGTTCTGTTACATAAAAAAATCATTAATATTCAAAAAAATTTCAATAGAATTATGAACATTTTAAATAGATACTGACTAATTTTATACACCCCCCCCACCCCAATACAATCATTTGTTTCTGCCAGTATTTATTTTTAATACTACTGAAAGACTAAAAGCCTCTCTTCTAATGTCTTATTTTTCTTAAGTTTTAAGGTTTTTGCTTTTTTGCAGTAGGCATATCTTGTCAACAGTGCTTTGGCTAGTGTTGCTAGTTGAGTGAGTTTAATCTCTGCAGTAATGCTGTTACAGCTCATTTATCTTCACTCACTGTAGTCCCCACATCTGTCCATGCTTAATGTTCCTAGTGGCAGTAGAAATAAATGTTTTTTTCTTTGGTGGGTATATTGCAAGAAAGTTGCATCCAATACAATTAAGAATATTACTATTTTATATTAATCAATATTCTAGTTTCATTAACAGAATTAGTCAACATTCAACAATCTTAGTAATTAATTTCTGTTAGGTTTAATCCTTATTATGCAGTTTAAAATACACTAGAACATGTTGAACAATTGCGTCTATATGGACTGAATATCAAATGCATAAATATAGTTAAATCACTCCAATGTCCACACACAATGTGACGAGAACTCATAGGATTGGGATGAGACCATTGTGTGGCCATAAGAACATCACTTGTTAGTTAGACTAATCAGAAATTGGACTTTGGAGCAAAGCAATCATGTTGGACTTTGGAGCAAAGGGAAAAGGTCATGTGGTCCGATAAGGCCAGACTGAACCTATACCAGAGCGATGGGTGCCTCAGGGTAAAATGGGAAGCACATGAAGTGATACACCCATCATGCAGAGTTCCCACTGTACGAGCCCCTGGAGGCAGTGTTATGATCTGGAGTTAGTCAGTTAGTCAGGTCAAAACTTAGCAACATTGCAGTTTTTCCTTTCCTTATAGAAAGGTGTATTTCAGGACTCAAATTGGGAAAGAGTGGTTCTGAGAGCATGAGGAATCATTTTCACACTTAGACACTGGACACAAAGAAATCAAAGCTAAGGACAGTCAAATAAATCTTAGAATCTTTTTTTTTTTTTTTTAGCTATGAGGCGTTCATAAATACTGTATGCAATATTTTGCAATTGGCCATAACTGTAGTGTCCATAACTTTTCTTTTTTATTAAAATCTTTCAATGAAGTTAATTGTCATTTAAATAAACTTTACATTGTACATGAACAGATATAAACCTGAAAAAGTGTATTATTCTAAAATGCAAAATTGTTAAGATATTGCAACATGAATTTGACATGGATACGGACAAGATTTTTTCTTTTTTTCAAAAAGAAATCCTTAATTATGCATGGAATTCTTTAATTAAAGCAACAATATTTACAGGTCATTTGCTTCTAGCAGCTTACACCAGGTATCAATACTTATAGAGAAATACGAATAATTTGCATTTTAAATTATTATGGTTTGAAGAGAGACAGTATAATGATGAAAAATGGGCCTCATATAAAATTTTTGGGCCACATATAAAATCGACACATTTTCTGTATTATATGTATAACATAGCAAAAAAAACAATCAGCACCGATACTGTGTTTTGCTCGAATAAGTTAAGAATAAGAATATGCAACATGCCCATACTATACCCCGATCAGCCACATTAACATGGTGGTATTCTGTGGTGTCTGGCAGCAGGACATTGGGTGTGGTGGTTTGTGGGTTGGAGCATACATGGATCAGACTTGGTTATCCTGTGCATCTCCTGGGTCCTCGATCAGATATGGATCTGGTTAATTTGAAGTCCAGGTCAGCAGTCTTGGGCTTTTTGTCTGCCAGACACCATTTGTGATGAGCAGTGGTGCTCTGAGTGTTCTGGTGTTTAACTTTAATGTCCAGCATGTACTTTTTTTTCTGTGATTTTTTACTGCATTGGCTTTTCTGTGGCCTATCAGACTGGACGGGCTGACCTCTGGTTCCTGCAGACTGATTGGTGTTTGTCCAGCTGATATCCTCAGGAACTTACTGCTAATAAACTAGCTAACATTTGCCACATTAGATTAATTTTTAAAAATTCTAAATCTAATGCCTAGAGGCTCCGATAAAAAAAGGTCTGCCCATACCTTCCTTATAAGCTCAGTGTTATGTAAGAACTACAACATTTGTTTTTTCAAATGACTAAGGCTTTTCGGGAAAGCCTTTTATCGTCATGAAGTTCAAAGGTCAGCTTGATCATCATTCAACAAAACTCAGATGTCAGAGTTTTTCCCAGACATGACAAGCTCGCCTGGTGATGTTTTGCCTTGTTTGGAGCTGTTGTTTATTTAATGCTGTGTAATCCTTAACTGAAATATGCCATCTGCAAGGAATAATGATGTTTCTTTGACACGGCGATAACATCTAACAAAAGTAAGTTGTTGAATTTTCTGGTGAAATTAAGTCAATTAAAGTTCTGTTCAAAGCAAAATGACCAGTTTTATGTACCTGCTAAATGTTGAATGTTGAAATAAAAGTGATGTCCTCTTTCCTCACTCACACACACACACCATCAAAGTTATCTCTATTAATCATGCCTGAGACAAAGAGTAGATTGATTTGTGAGTTGTTAAAGTAACTTCGCAGCTATAAAATCCGAATAGAGCTGGGACGACCTGACATAATATTGCTTACAAGTGAATTACAGAACAAGCACAGTTACAGAACTTCAGTTATAACATTCTCTCAGATGTCTCGGTGCGTGTCATGGTGAGTCATTACATCTGGATTCGAACTGAACTGCAGTCAGGCTGGTGTCAAAAGGTCATGTAGAAACATTGTGATTTCAACAGGAGAGAAGAAATGTTTCTCTTATCCCTGGAGATCTTACTGCTGAAGAAAACGCACACATCTACACACACACACACACACACACACACACACACACACACACACACACACACACAGAGGACGATTATTGAATTCACTATACTAGTATTTCTTTTTAGAATATTTGATGATAAGTTTCTTCCATGCTTCTTGGTAGAATCGTTCCAGCTCAACCAGGTTGGATGGGCACCGCCAGTTTCATGTCTCTCCAGAGATGCTCTATCGGGTTTAGGTCCGGACTCTGGGCTGGGCAGCTCAAGGGCTTTCACAGAGTTGTTCTGGAGCATCTGCTGGTGGTATGCTTTACCAGTTTTGTCACCTTGTAAATTCTTCCCTTGACAGTTTTTCAACCTCACTTTTAGTCTCAGTTGGAGTAACAGCTGGACCCTTATTCTTAATGTATTAATTTCTTACAGAAGATCAACACACCTACAGGACCTATACATACTGATCAGCCTTAACATTAAATCCATTAACATAAAATTAACATAGGTTTCCCTTCTGCTACCGGGACACTTCTATGGGGTTTGGAACCAGGATGTTGGCAGCTTATCTTTTGGGTGCTGTGGGATGTGGACGGGGCGTCGTGGATCAGGCTGGTTTGCCTGGTGCATACCATGGGTGCTCGATCAGATTGTAAACTGGAGAGTTCGGAGGCAGGTTGTTCTCTTTCCCTGCCAGGCCATGTGCATTGCTACTTGTGGTGCACTGGATATTCCAGTGCCTTTCCTTCATGGCTAGCATTGACCTTTTCGGCATTTTGTGCTGCACTGGCTTTTTCTTTATAGTTGTGTACGTATAGTGATCAATGTTGTTCAGTTCACCTGGTGGTGGTGTTGATGTTGTGACTGATCGATGTAGATCAAAACCATTTGTATTTCAATGGGATACAGAGTTCTTTGAAGACACTGTTAAAAGACAATGCTGAGAGTAAATTCGCACTTATTGGCTTTTAAAGAAACTTAAAAAAACATCTATAATAATCTATCATGCTGAAAAAGTTAAATTGGCTCTATTGGGGAGAATGTTGCCAAAATACACTAGATTGTGATTGAGCTACTAACTGACTTGAGCCACAGATGCAATTCGTCAAAGTTACATTTTAGACTTGTTTAAAACCATAATCTGACCTGGAAACAAGGTAAAAAAAAAAAAAACTAAACAAAACCTGCCAACAATAATTAGGGGCCACCTTTTAATAATTTCCTTCATATTGTCAAATGGGAGGTGTGAGATTATTTAAAACAAAAAGTCACACACCAAAAGCATGAAAACTGGAAATATTAGTTCGACATACTATATAGTACATAACATTCTCAGATTCCAAACTTGTGATTGATTACATTAAATTATGACAGAAATGGACGAATTCATTCATTGCTTCCATCATCTATTCAAGGCTACAGTTACTTTCACAAGCTGTTACTTCCACATTTTCATATCTTGCATTTCTACCTGGGACTGAAGAGGACTTAATTATGTGTTGCTAATGCATCTAAAGTAGCCTACAATACAGTATAAGCAAGTTGGTTTTGGGATTGGGGTGGTGTTGGTTGGGTTAGGTAGAATCAATACACATTTGCAATCAGAAAATCAGTTAATTGGTAAAATGGTGGTCAGCAAGGATTTGGTTATAAAATAATAACTTAAAATATCCTGTAAAGCACAATTCAATTATTTCTTTATTATTAATCATTTATTTTATTTATTATTTGAATTAATTGACAAATCATTTCAAATTATACTTTAAACAGGAAGAAAGCTATTAAGGGAAATCTGTTTCAGATATTTGATCTCGCATATGACCGTGACCTTGGGTCAGTTCCAAAATATAATAAGTTCATTTGCTATTACAGTAATAATCCCATGAAAAATCCTAGATGCTGTTAGCCGTTTGTTCTTGAAATATCAAGTTAAGGAGATTCTTGGATGGACGAGGCACTCTCTCACTCACTCATCTTCTATACCGCTTTATCCTGTATTCAGGGTCGCGGGGACCTGGAGCCTATCCCTGGAGGCTTAGGGCACGAGGCGGGGTACATCCTAGACAGGGTGCCAATCCATCACAGGGCACACACTACGGACAATTTGGGAATGCCAATTAGCCTAACCTGCATATCTTTGAGCTGTGGGAGGAAACCAGAGTACCCGGAGGAAATCCACCAAGCAGGGGGAGAACATGCAAACTCAATGCACACAAAGACAGGAATCGAGCCTGGCCGGGAATCGAACCAGGTGCAAGGCGACAGTTCTAACCACTACACCACCATGCCACCATAGACCAGGCAATAGAAAGAATATTGCATGACAATGGCTCTTGCTAGAGATGACTGTCAGTCATAAGTCAGTAGAAATTTAACTAATAATTGAATTATAGCCCAACTGAAATATAATTAAATCTTGTAAACACCTCAATCAGAACAGTCTGACCCTATAAGAAAGATTTTCAATCAGAATAAGAGTGGTGACGTAAACCATTGAAAATCTATCAGATCAGCTATGTAAAGACCTTTAAGTAATCTCTAATTTTAATCAGAATGAATAAAAATTGTCAACGTAAACACAGCTGGTGACAGGTTGAAGAGGAAAAAGATTTTGGAAGCAATAAGGCCTACCAGTTTACAAACAGTATCTTATCAGTGTGCTCAATTAGCTATAGTTGCCACCTAGCTAAGGAGGATACAATATGACAGACAATACGGTGAATATAGTGTACATGATCTTTTTCCTTAGCTAACATACTGTATATTAGAATACCAAACTAGCTACAATTTGAGCCAATATTTAGGTAACTGGAAAATATGCAACAAGAATTGTGTAATGTTTGAAGGGGCAAAATACCTGAAATTAATGACAGCAGTATCTGGGCATATCAACGCACTGCCTCACTGGATTTTGCCTTAAATACCAAAGTTGTGAGTACTGTATGTCCGGGAGCCGACCTAGCAACAGAGATCACAAGAATGCTATCAAGAATGGCAGCAAGAAGAAAAGGGAGCTACTTTCAGTTTCATTTTTAAAGCAGATGGTGCCAAGAGGAATCAAAAATTAAGGTTAAGTGAGGTTGCCATCCATCTACGACGTAGTACAACTATCAGCTGCGGACCTATTCCCATTTGTACAACCAGGGTAATTTGCATGTTTTTGGACTGTAGGAGGAAACCAGAGAACCCAGATGAAACCCAGTAAGCGCAGGGAGAATATGCAAAATCCATGCTCACAGACCCGAAGCGGGAATCGAACCCAGGACCTGGTGGTGCAAGAAAACAGTACTAGACACTAAGCCACTATGGCGCCTAAATGAGGTTTAATGTGTATTTATTTCATATTATGCTTCATTTCAATTATTTTTCTCACCTCCGGAACAGATTTTCATATGCCGATGTACTGTATCGGTTTATTTCTCACTTTGAAACTACATCTGTAAGTGGAGATTAGGAAAAAAAACACACAGTTTAAATTTGTATACCCTTTCTCACGTTAGGTAGCATATTGTTATAATATTCTCTATGCATATTGGTGCATTAGCCATGGAAAAAGAATCAATGCTGAAAAACAAATCGAGTGATAATAAAGAGCAATCCAGTCAAACTTTAATGAAAGCAGACTGTGCAATTTCTGCCGCAGATAGGAAAATACGCAGGAGTCAGAAGGTGAAAAGATGAAACGGTAACATGTCTGAAAGCTTGTTGGCAGGTGTGTATGTTTTTCAGTGCAGTGACGAGTGTAATCGATCAGCCAAAACACTTTAGAAATCTCAGCTACAGAACGCAGATGTGATAACATGACGTAAAAGGCTTTAGTCTTCAGGATGCAGAACGTCAAAATATATACAATATCTGACGCAGTGCAACAGTTTAAGGTCAACACTAGAAAGCAAATGTGAATTGATGTGAAATGTGAAACTAAAGAGCAGAACGTACAAAAAGACATAACATATGAAATACATAGGTAATAACAGATGACAACTATATACAGTGAGTTGTACACTCAAAAAAATTAACATGGCTATCTGTTACGTGTACTAAAATGTAATATGTGTTTTGTACATAATAATTTCA
>JAQQZT010000019.1:15083046-15096384 GCA_030068275.1 Clarias platycephalus | reverse complement strand
GATAGGCTCCAGGTCCCCGCGACCCTGAATACAAGGATGAAGCGGTATAGAAGATGAATGAATGAATGAATGAATATCTGGGTATTTGAAAATATGCCCATATAAGATGACCCACCAAGATGGTTAATTAATTAATTCAATGTTAACCAAAGTTAAATTCATTTCAACTTCTCATTTAGGATATCGTGTTATAGGATTGCAGGATTTCTTTGAATTTCTTTTAAAAAGTGGGATTCCTCACCATGCACTGAGGCAGCGATGAGAAACGGGCTTTTGTGGCTCAGTGTTTGCGCTCCGTTCAAGGGCTTTGCTTTATTATGTGCACTTGACAAAGCTCAAGTACAAAATCTCAAAAGTGAAAAAGTAATAAAGACCCCCTGTTAAGTGCTTGAAGTCATGTATCCAGACAACATAGTGGGAAAACATGTGAAGTGGATACAAGCTGGACTGGTAAACCATATGTACTAACACTAGCTTGTAAAAATTGGTCGAATGCTTTGGAAGGAAACTATGGGTGCAAGTTTTGCTATTTTGGTGTGATCTGGTTTACACTTGATGTGGTTTCAGTAAAGTGAGTGTTATAAGTGTTAGAAATTGGGAGGCCTTAGTAGTCCCTCCATTGGTCTCACCCAGGTACTATGTGGAATCTTACAGTAAAATTTTCCTGTCAAAAAAGTTTCTTGGAAGTTGAACACTTCTTCTTCTTCTTCTTTTTCTTTTTTTTTTATTTAAAGCATCTAAGCGTTGTGATCATTGAGAAACATTGTGAATGTCATGAATCTGGCTTTGAGACTGAGCTAAACTTTTTACATTGAACTGTAAAACATACAGAATTTGTGCATTAATCTTATCCTCAAGAGAAGCAGCCAAAAACTACAGAGGTCAGTTACAGCATTTTTATTGGCTATATGGCCAGTGACAACAAATAAATAAGTAACCTCAGCTTTATTTAAATTTTTCTCAGTCTCACACTGACTGTCTTCAATATGATAAAGCGTAAGAGGGGCAGGCCAGGAGATTCTTAACTCTGCGAATAGTCGAACAATATATAACTGTATAAATTTCACATTTATTCCAATATACGAAAATTGAAATTCAAATAATCTGCTTTGTGACAGCAACTATTGTCAAAAGCACTATGTAAATAAAACTGAATTGAATTAAATTCATGGCTTGTGTCACAAGTGAAATTTCCTGAGAGCATCCATAGCGCATGAGAGAACAAAAACAAGTTCTCAAAACGGAATCTCCGAACATGACACCTGCCCCAATTTCTTATGAGTTTTTGGGCATGAAAAACTCATTTCTGCTCACATTCGATGTTTTCCTTTCTTAAGATAACTCTTAAGTGATTTTCCTAGACAAGCTACTCTCGGCCAAGAGAGAAAAAGAGAAACCGAATCCTTCGGGTGGAGATCACAGCTGTGAATTTGGGACTGATGGACGTTTCTGTTCGTCTCTTTGTGCTGGAGAGAAAGGAAAATTACGACTGCGCTCCAAGTAAATCAATTTTCTGTCTGTATATTTTATAACACGGCTGAACTCTCTGACTCGGCTTTCTAATCCAGGGCTGATCGTGAATTTCTTTGCATGTCAATATGTGACCTGATAAGTTGCCTACCATGGAAAATTGAACTAAAATCGACCATGGCTGTGCAGCATTGCTCTGTGTGGTGCTTTAAAATGCCTTAAACTTCTCAAATCACAGTTATAAAATTTCAGGCTTGCAGATGCGAAAGAAGATTTAGATATGCATGTAGCTGTTGTACTCTAAATGATTGACACGCAGTAGCAGAACACAGGAAATGGCAAAATATCAATTGCACATATGCACTGATTAGGCGTTGAGAAGTCTGAAGTGAAATGAACTGAGGCAGGAAACTGAATAACATTGATTATTACATTAATTAGTTAATAGTAAACTTGTGATAGGATCATGGACACCCAAGGCTGTATGTATGCCTGCAGGGATCTCCTCTAATCCCACATGTTTCCCACAGAAACACCAAAGTAGAACAAATTGCTGGAAAAAAAATGCTGGTCATGGTAGAAAGACACCAGAACAGACATCAGATCGAGCATCCATGGAATGTGCCGAGAAACAAGCCTGATGCATGGATGCCCTTGGCTGATCGGTGTACCAGAACAAAAGATTGCATGCTTCGTGGAAATTCAAATGTAGATACAAACAGAATTCTATTTATTTTTTTTGCCACAAAGTTTGCCAGATTACCAAATTCACATGGTATCTGGTTGGCATGAGGTGTGCATTGCAAGTGAGAAACTGTAGGTTGGAAGAAAAAGGAAACAAACAGAAATATACAGTACATGAACTTGCAGGTCATGACCAGAGTTTAGATGTAAAGTGTTTGTTGACATTGATTTTGTTCATCCTTAATATGGATGTATGGTCATGGTTATACTACTTTTTAAATACAACTAATTAACAAATTAAAATACTGTACAAATATTCTGGACAGCTACTCCATATAGGAAAATGTATTTGGCAAAACCTGCAATGACATTGTATCCCAATAAATATACTTCAATATGCAGTTGTTCCCCCTTTTGCAGCTATAAAAGCTTTCACTCTTCTTGGAAGGCTGTCCACAAGATTCTGGAGTGTTTCTATAGAAATTCGTGCCCATTCATTCTGTAGAGCATTTATGAGGTCAGGCACTGAAGTTGGACGAGAAGTTCTCCATTCCAGTTCATCCCAAAGGTGCTCGATGGGGTTGAGGTCCGTTCTCTGTGCGGGCCAGTCAAAGTTCTTCCACGCCAAACTCATCAAACCATGTCTTTATAGTCCTTGCTTTGTGCATCGAGGCACAGTCATGTTGGAATAGAAAATGCCATTGGTATGCCGAAGCATTAAGGATGTCCTTCACTGGGGATAAAAAGCCTGAATTTAATACATTTTATATTAATTAATTTATTAATTAGCAGATATGGCAAATACTGTTGTCCATACAGTGTACATAAGGAAATAATAAGTGAGCAAGCATTCTTAGCCTAAAAAGGCCTGCTGTCTTCATATAAGCACATCACAATTTCTACCAACTACATTGTAGTTTATACATGTGTGTATAAACAGTTGGGTATGTTGAGTCTGAGGAGATGATGTACACAAGCCAGAGCTCAAGTGATGGAGGTTGAGGAACCATCAGATGAAACATCATTTAGGTTTAGACCATGCCCACTTTGGCATTAAATCTGAATATACCTAAAAAGAAACCAATGCAGATAGTGGAACTGCATTACACCCCTTTTACCGATTGGTAAAGAAGCATACACAAGCAAAGTAGAAGAAATGTTACAGACTTTTTTAAAACTATAAATGTCACTTAGCTAAATTTACAGTAACTAGCTTTCTAATAGTGTCCTGTACCAATATACTATTGTTATCCGAAACAATATTTCACATTCTGTAGTATAGCAATACAGGCTTCTACATTACTTTTGTTGATTTGAGGTATACAACTGTCCTTTAACCGTCAAATGGTTAAAAATATTCTCATGGCTTCGATCTTAGAAATTGTGACATGTTGCCATGTATTATACTGTAGTTCTCCCTATGCACAAAACAGGTGATGTTGCTAATTATTTTGAGCCTATCTGGGATTAGTATCAGTTGGTTTAGTTATTGGTTGGAACAAATAAGTGGTAGAACCTTTTACTTTCTGAAGCTGGGGTGTGTACCGCTGCACAAAACTAGGGAATTGTTGCATTTGTGAAATACAAATTCCTGTACATGATTTTCAATCGGGCATGAATTGAACAAGTGACACCAGAGTACTGCGGACATCTTGTTTATTCAAGATCCATGCCCAGCCGGATCCATCAGGTTGTGAAGAATTAAGAACATGCTATAAAATTATTGTTGTATTTCAAGTTTATTATTACATAAAATAACATGATAGCATGGTGGATTAGTGGTTAGCACTGTTGCCTTGCACCTCCTGGGCCCAGGTTCAATTCCCCACCATTCCTACCTCTGTGTGCATGGAAATTGCATGTTTTCTCCATGCTTGGTGGGTTTCCTTCAGGTCCAAAGACATGCAGATTAGGCTAATTGGAGTTCCCAGATCGCCCATAGTGTGGGAATAAGTATGTAAATATGCTCTCTGATGGACTGGCACCCTGTCCAGGGTGTACCCCTCCTCAGTCCCTAAGTCTCTTGGGATAGGCTCCAGGCCCCTGCGACCCTGTATACAGGATTAAAGTGGTATACTGTAGATGACGAGGAAAAAAGAATAACAACAAATTATTCTCATTATCTTGATTATCATGATTTTATAAATTAGAATGCCATTAAAACATTGAATTTCACTTTTATCTCAACATCTTTGTATACAGTGGAAGCCATCAAAGATCAGTCTGTGGTTGGAATTAGGTATATTTTTGATGTTGTTTAAACTTTTCCTAGTAGTTTCTAAGCAGAAAATGGATTTTCCATGGATTTCTTTCTTTTTAACTATTCTACCTTTTCTGAGCTTTCACATCTGATGTATTTAAGTAGTGGCTCAAATCATCAAGGCTCTGTCTGGGTCACTTTCCGTAAGGTCGGGGGATCATGCTCCACCACCGCCATGCTGCCGCTGTTGAGCCCTTGAGCAGGGCCCTTAACCCTGTCTGCTCCGGGAACCCCGCATACCCTGGGATCTGACCCCAGCTTCATAACTGGGAGATGTGAAAAAATTATTTTACTGTGCTGTAAGGTACTTGTGACAAATACTTGGATCTTTATTTATTTTATTTATTTTTCTTAAAATAACTAAACTATTAACTTTAATAATTATTATTCATACACTGTTTCTAGTTGCTTAATCAAACAACAGTGTATTCACGCAATTAACCAGCTAAAATTGTATATTTTATAATAATACACATGATAGAAGGTATTCCTAGTAACACACATATTAGAACCTCCTGTAGCAGCCTGCAGGATTTCACTATGCAGTGAAACTGAGAGCATTCATGCTCTTATGGCATGATTTCAGGCCTTAAACCGCATCACTTCCAAGAAAGTTTGGAAACGGAGGGTTTTTAGAGAGTGAGCACGAGAGGGAGGGAGAGAAATCCTGCGTCACACTACTTTAATTTGTTCACCAGCTGCCAATGAAAATGATGACCTGCTGAAGGGCCTCAGCTGCTGGCACTGTGGACGCTCGGGCACGCCAACACTGCTGGAAACCTGCACCGAACAAGTGTAGTCTTTACAGTACAGCAAATTATAATAAATACAAAAAAGAAACAAATACTGTAGATTGGACGGACCTGACTTTTGCCAGGCCATAAAATCTGTTGGACTTCTTTCAAGTGTTCACACATGTTCAAACAACTGTTACAGTACATTACTGTGTGACCATATGGAGCCTTGGGTCATTGTGGGATCTGATAAAGTTCACACGCAAATTTTTTAGATACTGTATATAGCACCATATATAATTTGATGAAGAATCATATCAGTCAATCTCATTCTGTTAAAACTATTATTAAAAAAAAAAAAAAATGAAGCAAAAATTTAGAAGGAAAGTAACCCAGGGTTTTAACGTGATTAGCAGAGCGTCTGGAATTCCGGCTACGATTACAATCTTCATAAGCACGGTGCTCATCAGTGTCCTAGCTTTAATGAATTCTTTGCATCATTTTCATTTCACTCATTTAGTAATGACATACAGATAGCAGAATAATTAGGACTAGCTACCTGCTGCAGTCGTAGCTCAGTGTCGCTGGTTCACTGGTTTTCCCTCCTTGGACCAGTTTTGATAGGTCGTGACCACTGCAGACCAGGAACATCCCCAAGAGCTGCAGTTTTGGAGGTACCCTGACCCCTCATTTCACCATCACAATTTCTCCCTTGTCACGTTAGCTGCAGTTACAATATCCCGTTACAATGAGTGTGTGGAATATATTAGGCAGTAAGTAAACATTTACTCCCTGAAGTAGATATGAGGGAGGCAGTAGATAAAGATGTAAGCGACTTTGAGAAGAGCCAAATTGTGATAGCTAGCGGACTGGGACAGAGCAATTCCAAAACTGCAGCTCATATGGGATGTTCCTGGTCTGCAGTGGTCAGGACCTTCCAAAAGTGGTCCAAGGAAGGAAAAAAACAGTGCATGAGGGACAGGCTAATGGGCGACCAAGGTTCACTGATGGACATGAGAGTGAAGGCTGGCTTGAGTAGTCCGATCCAACAGAAGATTTGCTGTTGCTTAAATTGCTAAACTGCATTGCTGTTTTGGTGGCAAAAGATGGGACCCAATTCATATGGTCATAATGATCAAGTGCACTATGGACAGCTTCAGCCTTTTAGGTCAGGGAATAAAATTTGCAGATATACACCTCATATTCAGGAACTGCACTGTAATGCACTTATCCGGTCATTGAGTCATGTGGCAATGATACAGTATGATGAATCATATCATCCAGAAACAGGTCAAGAGCTTTAATTGTTGGTAACATCAGCCTGGGAAATATCAGAATAAAACTGTGATTGCAGTAACTTCAGAAACTCCGGCTCTCCTGGGAGTTTCTAAAATTTACACAGAATGGAGCGAAGAACAAACACCACAGTTTACAATCGTGGTGAACAGAACAGCATCTCAGAAGGCTCCCATGACACACAATCCCGACAGAAGAAGACCACATTAGCCAGAAACCAGAGTCTGAGGCTACAGTACCTTGCACATGGTCACCACATGTGGACACTTTAACAAATCAATGAGGTTTTAGTGAGCCTGTGCCTGACCGTACAGTCGCAGATCTACCACTTGTTGGTAATAAAGCTGAAGTGATGTACAGAACCAAGATCCTGAAGCTACATACGCTTTATTCTACCGGATGGGATTGTCAAGTGTGTAGTGTGAAATTGCGTTAAGTTGGAATAATTTTCGAAATCATGTTTATTATGTGATAATAATTCATAATAATTACATATCTTTTAATTAGCTTCTGTAAATGAAATATATAAATATGCAGTAATCTTCTTTGTCGAATTTTACATTATTTTATTCTTTTCACTTGCCATTAAACATCTTTAATAATATATAAGCATGTTTAGTGTTTCTTTCTTTTATTATTATTTTTTGGTTAATCTGTAGTGTTCCCCCAGTTTTGGGACGTTAAAGGGTGATTCATCAGGAGATGTTCAGACGTCTTTCCCTGTGTTGAGGTTTGACGTCATCCTTGGCTCGAAGCATGCCGGCTTTTCACAGTGTTGATCTGTCTTTCGGGGGTCAGTGGATAATTTCCTCGCTTATCTTCTGTTTTCTTTTCGACCCTTGCCAGCTGTACAAACCAAAACCAGATGTAATGATGAAACCTGCCAGGAAACGGGTGAGAGGAACAAGGCATTACGTCTGCAAGTGATGTGTTTCAGGTGATGGGGTGGGATTCCAAACACCTTCAGAAGCCCTGCAGGTTTTTCCTCCCCCCACTTTTTTTTTTTTTTTTTGCTTTTTCTTTTTTTGTGTGACAGTCACTGTGCTATAAAAAGGCAGCAGCTCCACGCTGAAAGCACAGTCATCTTGTCTTTTACAACAGGAGGAGTTTCACAGACACGCCGTCTTTTGGACACACACACACACTTATACACACAGACACATACACATAGACATAGGATCTGTTCCTCCAAACAAAGACACTCTTTGATCATTTTAGTCAAGGTATAGACTTTTAAACTGCAGCTGCATTGTTACATATAAACTATTGTATACTGTAGGTCTTTACTAATGGATGAATGTATTCTTATTATTTAAAGGTCAAAAAGATCTGTGCATTTTTTTTTTTTTGCTGAAAGAATTTCTGAAAGTGAACAGTCAAGTCAGAGAAGACTTTTTTTTTTCTTCCACTTCTCCACCAGACAGATCTTGAAGAACGGATTTCCTGAATCCAAACCTCCAAGAAGGTCATGATGAATGAGCACAGCTTGGCCATCGATTTGCTGCTGATCTGCATGTCTTGTGGAGCAGCAAGTGTCCTTGCAACATTTAATTCCACCGTCTCGGCTCCACCATCCACCGGTTTCTCTGACAACAACTTCAAATATCACATGGACCATGTAAACCTTCCAAAAAACAGGCGGAAGAGGTACATTTCCCAAGACGACCGGCTGGCCGTCCTCGATTACCACAACAAAGTCAGGGGAAACGTTTTTCCACCAGCATCCAACATGGAACACATGGTAAGAAAGCATACTGTATTAACCCTAACATCGTTTTTCTTTTCCTGTTAGAAATGTTAATTAAATGAAATCATTTGGTAGAAAGTTTGGTAATTTGGTAGAAATGTCTTAACTTGTGTGTGTGGGTGACCTGAATAAAGTTCACTGGGTTCAGATTCTCAGTGCAAGAGGAAATCAGTCTTTCTGGGCATATTACATTAATAAAAATATCACTTTCATGGAATAGTAAAACATTGCTGACAGATATAGTAAGATTAATAGCTAAGATTATGACTGTCTAGCTGCACTTACTTCTTTTCTTTCCATCTTGGACATTTCTTGCTTACTACTGTGTAGTTACAAACTGAGGTAAGTTAGGAGTATAGGATTCCATACACTTTATGAAACAGTAAATTACACTCTGCGGGCATGTATTAAATGTGAACTGGTGCAATCCATATCTAAAGCTATTCATGAAACCGAATGTGCCGTGATTTTCCTATAAATCGAATTTAAGAGTAGTAACAAATCCCTTATGTGACATGGGGATGCTAAAGCCACATGGTGGAGAACACTTTTTCCTGGTTTCAACATTCACATTGGCACAATCACATTTTTTTCACCTTATAACCTTAAATGTGAGAGATCAACAAGAAGATTTTTTAACACTTACAGAACATAATGTAATGTTATTATTATAATACATTTTATTTTATTTTATTTTGTTGTTGGAAAGTTTAAAGCACTTTTTATTACTGGCAGCATATTAAGTTTAGTCAGCAATAACATGCAGCATCAATACAAGGGGCGTTCAAGTCAAACCAGGACTTGTGATGAAATTTCTTGGGAATGAAGGCGTAAAACTGATTTACAGAAGACTTCACGCACGATCATATATCCGTGAATGACGATCCTGACTGAGGTTGCTCGGAACTCATTGTAGTCGTTCCCATGAACATTTATCAAGTGGAACACCAGATCCTTGAAAATTGACGGATAACTTCTCACCAACTTGTGGACGACATGCATGTGTCTGTGGGAGCTGTACACACAGTCATTCACCAACGCCACTTGCACATTACAGGAACTCGGCTGGAAGTTATTGCCACATCCCATGTGCAGTCCTGACCTCATTCCAGGTCATTTCCACATGTATTCCTTTGTTGGAATATGTTGAATGATCTATTATGTTGGAATATGTTGAATGATCTGACTGCCTGCTTTAGTTCTGAAACACTGGCCTCCCAGGAACTCCTGGTACAACATTCAGAACAGTTGGTACAACTGAGAAAACTTATATCCGAGCACTACTGAAACACCAGTCTAAGTGCATTTTTTCTCTTATAACCATGTTTGTTATTCTGCACAATCAAAAGTCCCAGTTTGACTTAAACATGATCTATAGTTTAGTTTTCTGATTATTAGCACTAAGAAAGTGCTAATAGCAGACAGTGATGATAGAAAAAAACACATTGGTTAAAAACGTGATTGTTGATTTAAAGAGTTTATTTGAATCTAAACACAATCACAGGGTTTATCTAAATATTACTGTTTTGTAACTGTTTAAGTTTTCAGACATAGAACATGATTCAGGATAATGTAGGACCTTGCAATTTCTCAGTAATATGACAAGCTGCAACTTGTCTTAGCAACAAAAAACAAAACAAATGGCTTCTCGTTTCACGTACAGCAACTAACAACACAAAGGGAAATTGTTTTCGAGATGTTCCGTGCCAGAATATCACACATAGGGATGTGCTGTTGTAAGAATGTAACATACAGGTCATTAAAAATGCTGGTCACGACAGCACTAACAAGTATCTTATAACAACAGCTCTAGTTAACTCACAAGTAGGTGTATTGGAATGTGGCCTGGGATCTGAACTTTGCATACATTTTTAGCCGTACTTTTCCAACAAATGTGTCCCTGACTGTCCGGCTAATGTGCAGCTGTTGTAAAGATTCGAATGACCCAGACCACCAAAGTAGCTGCGACATAAATACTTAACAAACAGTTAAGAAAGGAAGGTTCTAAAGATGAATTGATTCATTTTCCTTGGACATCCATTGGTGTTTTTGGTAAAGTAACAAAATCATGCTCATGGTGAAAGCAAGGTCATAATTAACAATGTCATTTTTCATCTTCTATCCAGAGGTTTGGTCACGTCACGGAGATCAGATAGCCAAATGCTGTATTTCATATTTTGAGCCATGCAGTGTGGCCAAACAAATAATAACATAATAGTCATGTAATATTATACACTCTCGTGTTTCTGGAGTAGTATATCCAAAATGGAGCATATTTTGTACAGCTATTATATATATCTTTATAACTGAAATAATATGATCTGGATTGATAGACTCTAGCGAAAACAGTGAAGATAGCCTACTTTTACTTTTACACAGGGCCTCTTGATGGTCCCACTTTAATAACAAGTCATTTATGGCATTTAAAAGACAACCTTATCCAGGGTGACATACAGTTACGCAACTCAGCACTTGATGGTGGCAGCGCCGGTATGTGAACTTACAACCTTCCAAATTAGTAGTCTAATGTCTTAACCACTGAGAGAGCATTGCTCTTGGTTTGGTACCACAGACTGTATGTATATAATTGACAAACCCTCTGTGACATCATCCATAGGTTTTCCGAAGAGCGGTTTTGAAGCTCAACAGCCACCGAAAGCCCAGTTAATCCATACATGGGCAAATGGGTGGCACACGCCTACTTACCTCAGTTACCACAAGCTAGCTTTAGCTTAGCAAAAATGCTAAGATGGCTAACATTAATTTATATGCTAATGCTACTTTTCATTTGATTGAACTCTGTCTTCCATTACATTCTCCTTTGTAGCGGTCACTCAAATCGGCCATGCCCCTAATTATGCATTATATACAGTATTACATTACTTAATATAATTTTTACTGTTTTATATGCTGAAGCTATATTAAAAATTCACCCTGTACTGTTGTCATGGATGGAAAATCTAGCTGTTGATACCAAAACTGTTTTTCTTCCAGGCTGCAAACATTTATTTCTGTTGTAAAGTTATGCGTTTTAACATGGGGGTCTACGGGAATTGACTCCCTTTTGGTGAATCTGCACGTTTTGGCACATCTGCATTGAACTAATTTTTTAGAACCAGGGTTTGTCCCGTCTTTATTTTGGGGAGATTTTATACTGTATATGTATACGTTCTGCACTAATGAAGAGCTTCTAGCTTGCAGCTTGGATTTACCTAAATAATATCATGATTGGACTTTCTTAAAATGGAAACAGTAAATGGAAACACATGGCAACATATTCCCTTAACAAGGCTTCATTTGTCTGGTTATTTCCTATTGGATGAAATAAAAAAGAATAACAATTATATAAAATAAAATTATAAAAAAAAACATACCAGTGAACAGAATCCGTCTTGTTTTGTTTGCAATCTGCCCTAAATGTACATAGTGTAATAAACCACACCAACAATCCTCTGTGGTATTACTGGTGGAATTAGGATAAGGGAAACATTGTGCTTCTTTTTTTCCTTCCTAAACTTTTCCAGCAGCATTGTCATTCTTACTTGATGATTTGGTTTTGTACTTCACTCACCTAATGCTATTCTATAATTGCCAGACCAGTCCTTTAAGAAGTGTGTTTACAGGAAGATAATTAGCAATCAGTAATTGCAGCAATTGATGTTACATTTTGGGTTTATTTTAGGTCTGGGATGAAACCCTTGCTAAGAGAGCAGAAGAGTGGGCTTCTATGTGTCTTTGGGAACACGGCCCTCGCAGTCTTCTCAGATTCCTTGGGCAAAATCTTTCTGTACGAACTGGAAGGTATGTCTTTCACATATTCAGATTTACCAGCAACTCATAAACTATAATGTTGGATTTGAACATATATTAGAAAAAAATGTATAATGTGCAACATATCTCATATAGAAGACTTTTGGTACAGAAGTAGTCCCTTCTAAACAGTGGGCGTGGTCTCTTTCAATGTGACCACACCCTAATCCACAGGTCACAGGGGCTCACTGAATTGTTTAATGAGTATGGAAATGATGTCAATTATTTGCTTTGAATGTTCACAATATCCAGATCTCAGCCCGGTTAACAGATTTTGGCGTCACATGTTTGACAGCGCTCTCTACCACTCTTATTAAAATGCCATTTCACGCTCATTACTCCAGTATAGTTCAAGAGACTTGAATCTTCTGGTTACATTACTAAGACATTGTATGTCATTTTGTTATGTGTCAGTCAACTACATCTGTTTGTCTACCAATCTGTCTGTCTATCTGTTTAATGCTGTGCAGATCTTCAGTAGCAAATTCTTATTGGATGTTTTAGGTACAGATCCATCCTGCAGCTGGTGAAGCCATGGTATGATGAAGTGAAAGATTATTCGTTCCCCTATCCACGAGACTGCAATCCCAGATGCCCTCTTAAATGCTACGGGCCCATGTGTACACATTACACACAAGTAAGTTCATTAGGTCAGCGAGTCATTTGGACGATATTACAAGCAAATCTATAAACACAATTCTTGTTTTGAAGATTAACAATATGTAGGTCACTTAGCCATTTACAATAATCCTACTAGGAATGATGATACCAGTGTAATAGGTTAAAGTAGTTTGTATTGTTAGGACATCAGGCAGAAAGATACTCACTGAACTCAAATAACAAAAAAAATTATTTAAATATGATATAATTTACTTATTTTCCATTTATGGGTATTATTTATTGGACTTGGGTTGATTGGACTCTCATTGCAGATGGTTTGGGCTACTTCAAATAAAGTCGGATGTGCCATCCATACGTGTCACAATATGAACGTGTGGGGCTCAGTTTGGAGGAGGGCAACGTATTTGGTGTGCAACTATTCAGGAAAGTAAGTGTAAGCAAAGACACAAATCACACACACAAACACAGCCACTGAATCTATTTATAGAGTTCCCATACTGTAAATGCAATGTATGGTGTCCTTAAGATCCAAGTATACCATGTAGCTACCATACTGTAAACATCATAGCTCTGTTGAATTCAGAGGTGGAAAAAGTAATAATGTTGTACTTAAGTAAAAGTACTGTTACTTTAGTGAACTTTTACTGAAGTACAAGTAAAGTTACCTTTATAAAAATCTACTCAAGTAAAAGTAAAAAGTAGCTCATTAAAAATTT
>JAQQZT010000019.1:15041284-15054616 GCA_030068275.1 Clarias platycephalus | reverse complement strand
CGTTTATAAATATTGTGATGGGATTGCTCTTTGATTGGCCTTTGTCAAATGATTTGGTGCCAACACATTGAAATTCATGCATGCAGCTCATTTGACTCAGTGTTACTGTTTAGATCTCTTCCAAACTGCAAAAAGCGGTCATTTTACCAAGTAAAAATATCTTGAATATTATCAAATCTCTCTTGTATTTTTATTATAAGATTACAATAATTAAAAAAATAAAATATTTTTTTGAGACATTCTTGTTTTAAGAGATACATTTGCTTATTTAAAAAATAACTGCTTAAAAAATATGCAAAAATCCCCTTTTAGTCATTTTGGAGTAGGTCTAAAAAAAAGTGAGAAAAAACATCTATTAGCCATATTTGTATTGATCAGAAACTAAACAAGATAATTAGATTTGTCCCCCCAGTTTGTTGCTTAGCTCTGCTGTTCACTGTTAGGGTGTGGCCTGGCAGTAGCTCCTTTACATAGAAACTGAAACAATGAAACCATAAACAATTAATGGGTGTTTAAAGTATGAAAAAAAATTCATTTTCTGAGGGGTTACATTAACACACATTTGATGAGCTCTGAGAACTGCTGTAACATGTTAAAGAAATAGTAAAACATGGAACCTTTAAAATTATCAAAATAATTGTTGATAGAATAAGACATAGATTTGACTTTATTCAATGTATTTTCACCTGCTTAAATGTCTTTTTTTTTTTTATAGTGCATGCAGCCTTACAATAGCAATGCGCAATAAAATATGCCAGTGTATAAGACATTCATACTTATATTCATACTGTACTTAGACATTTAATCATTCATTTGTACTATGACATTCCATGCTGGGTTTTTATTAATTTGTCATTTAAGTAAACAGCATAGATGCAGAGTTTCTGTCTCAATGTGAAAAACCAGTACACATAGATTCATTTAAAGCTGTTTGTTTATTGATTTATGCTTATTGATTCACTTAAAGCCTTAGGATTAATTAAATGATATATTCCTAACAATTATTAATTATATTGGGCATGTATGCTAAATATTGGACCATATAATCAAACCAATTATCAGCACATGCCTTGAACACACTCACTTATTCTCTATACTGATTATCTAAAAGCCTGGAGCTTATCCCACCGGACTCGAAGCACGTGGTAGGGTACAGCATGGACGGGTTGCCAATCCATCGCAGGGCACACAAGCACACACACTCATTCACACACTATGGGGACTTTGGACATGCCAATTATCTGCATGTTTTTAATGCCTTGAACATTTAGCATTTAATGTTCAAGGCAAATGTTTGTTGCTTTATTGTACATTAATAATTACACAAATAAGCTAGCATGGTTGATATGACTTTTCTTCTGTGAACTGGAAATAATTTACACAAAATACAAAGCCATCGAAAGTGATTAGAAGAAAACTATTGTTTTCTTACCTCATCAGTGCATGATATCAGTGCATGGTACTGGACTCTTTTATAATCTCTGGCTTTATATTTGAGTGTGACTGGTACGGTTTTTGTTTCTAATCCGATTTACAGTCATTTCACAGGCTTGTACCCTGCCTCTCATGGTACATTAGCAACCTAAATTATGTTCTCATGTGCTTGTGGTGTTTGCAGCGTTTGCAATCTGATTGCACAAAAGTCACAATCGTTCTATGAAATAACCTGAATCATTACACACATCAAATCGGCACTTGTTTTTATGCTCTGTTCTCATTAACAGATTCATGTGATTAACACACACTTTATCATTACATAGATATAAATGAATAGCTTTGAACTTTTGTTCTGTACAGTACCTCTCAGACAAAACGTTGTTTTGATAGGAGCTGTAATAGTAAAGCCTGTTTTCCACTGGCATCACGTCGATGTAGCCACCATGCTCGTTCTTTATCACGCCAGCGTGAACTGCTGATCTGCAGATACTGGATTTCTGATGAAGAAAAACAGTCATGTTAACCCATTAGACATCGAAAACACATTAAACATTAAAACCAAGCATTAAATCAATGCATTTATTATTCAGTTACTCATTTTAACACACATTTGTCACAAGGTACTATAAATTATTAAGTGGAACTAAAAAAAAAATCTGTTTATCTTTCTGGGCATATGGTGTATATATTATTATTGCTGTTGTTGTTACTACTACTACAGTACTACTTACATCTGAATAGATTTTGGTCCCGAAGACTCTGGAGACCTGGGGGTATTCTTGCAGACAGTTTTGGGGACAGTAGAGTCTATAATGCATAAATTATTATTATTATTATTATTATTATTATTACTATTATGTGTGATTTTATAATTCATGGTTTTCAAGTCTAAAATTTTATTGCACATTGTAACACTTCTAGTTATTACATGATTCGAATCCCAGCAAGGCCTAATCATACTGTAATTAAAAAAAAAAACTCCTTACCTGGGACAGTGTCTAAGAGGGCTTTCATATGGACAGAATGAAGACACTGTAGTATCACATGTAACAGCTTGTACTGCAAGACAAAATAAAAGATTACACTACCATGTTTATAATGTGTCTACTCAGGTACAGCATTTAAATTACACTTACTGGACACTTTGGATACAGTGAAGGCGTTGGCACTCTGATATTTTCTGTAAACCACACATTCATTATGTTACATTACAATACTAGTAGAGTAACAAATTTACACCATTAGTTGTTCCTTAATTGACTCACCCAAGAGACTGAACTCCATTTTTGTGCGATTTGATGAAAAACTCCTGTCTACCCTTCCTTGTGACATCCAACCAGCCACCATTGTTATCGATCACTCCGTAATGAAGGCCAGCCCTGCAGATACTCGAATGCTGAAAAAGATGATGCTAGATAAGTTGTAGGATGGAATCATCTAATCTGGTGAGCAAACCCCTGCTCGTAAAATCTGCTCGTAATAAAAATAAAGAAATAAAAAAAATCAAGCATGCTGTTATAGACAAATAATCAGTGACAAAGAAGTGTAATGTGGCCCACCATGAAGCAGAGTTACTGATAAAACCCAAGAGTCCATAATTTTCCAAAACATCATTTACTAAAGTGTTTTATTTCTTGTACTCTAATAATACTTTAAAAATACTTTTTAGGAATGTAATTTTAAGTTAAATATATAACCTTGTTTTTGTTAAAATTTTTGTCAAAAGCTTATCAGATGAGGATGAATAGCAAAGCTTTTCACATACTTAATTTCTTGTGTATTGAACTTTTGTATATAGGCATGAGTGCAGTTATAATCAATATCGGTATGGCTGTGATACTTTTACTTTTGTAAAATGCTTACAGACTACTCTTAGCAGTGATAAAAAAGTGCTTACCATTTCATAAAACACAGTTCCAGTCACTTTTGCAGGGTTGTCCAAACATCCAGCTGGACATTCATACCTATACAGAAAATAACATTCAGTAGTCCAAAACTGGGAGTGCATTACCAATAATCTTCTGTAAACCAGGTATTAAGGATTAATATTTACTGTAGTTACATTTCTCTAAACAGACTTTGAAATCTTACATGCTCTTTTTGATAATCTCAACTTATGTACGTATACTCAACTGAAAACTGCTGCTGTAATCATACAGCTCATCCTGTACTCATCCCAGGACATTCACAATATATTTATACTGGCCATGCTTTCAACTCAGTTAGTACTGAATGACTTCAATTCCATCAGTATCACCCTATGCTGTTTTAGGAATTTACAAAAAAAAGTAAAGGAAAAAAAAACTCATAGTAGTGCTGGTGAGTAATTAATCAGTCTTTGCTACCATTCGTACCTGTTACATGTCGTGCCTTTGCACTGGTCTCGAAGTTTTGTGTCACATGTTACAAGTTGTGCTGGGAAAAAAAAACAACAGTACAGCAATATTTTGCATGTCAATGCACATTCTTCATTTTGCATTTTGCACATTTCTACTGTTCCTTTCAAAGAACAGACTAAGGAATTTCTGGTCCTGCGAGTTCATCTACTTGGGTTTCAGGAAGTTGTTCAAATCCCGCAAACCTTCGACTACCCACGAGCAAACAGTCTCAGCAAGGAGCTCGCTATTAAAAGAAAACCAAACCTGCATTCCTGAGTCAGGCTCTCAATATTATATACCATATGTGTTTGACAATGCATAGAGAAATATGAGACACAGCAGACCCCAACCTGCTAAACATCAAGAAAATGTAAAAGAAAACTGAAAAAATTAAATAAGCTTTTGAAACTGGCAGAGAATTTTCTACCACGTTTGTTAGCGATCAGTGTCAATATGAATTTTAAAGCAACACGAGAAAGTAGTTGGAAAGGTGCAGTATAGAGTTATGCAAATGTACCGATGAGATCATGATTTTATGAATAACAAATCTAAAATCCAAACAATTAAAGATTGTTATGTCAAGTAAACACTGGCAGAAAGCCCAAGGGGTTGAGCCACAGACAGTGAGGTGAGGTCAGATCGATCCTTCCAGAGAGGGGCTGGGAATTTTAGCATTTTCTAAAATAGACTTTTTCTTTCTATGGACAACAAAACTAGGTCTATTTGAAAAAAAAAAAAAAAATTAAATACAAAAAACATGTTTACACATCTGTTCGGTGCTCACAACGGTGATGCTGTCTGTGTGTGAGTATGTGTCGGGACGTTTTGTGGTGATCTGTGCTTCAGGCTCGATGATGTTGTCTTGCTCCGTCTCCTCGTAGTAGTATTGATTGTCATCTATAAATCAAACAGGACACATGGAGTCAGGTCTGGAAACCAACCTGAGTGGAGCAAGTCATGAGTTATTATAAAAACTACAGTATTCTTTAACAGGAAAATACAAAACAATGTGGCAATACTGCCTGAAGACAATATGTTTAGTTGCTAAGCTTATGTGACTTCAAGGTTGTAAGTTCAAATCCCAAATGTGCCCCAAGAGTCAAATATTTTTTTCTCAAATGTTGTCATTTTGGAAATAGTTACCAAGTTTTGCCAACTAAGCCATAAACTGTGGGAAGTGAAGATTAGTATATCCTTTTGTAGAGACACATGATGCAAGCCAACTCAACTTTTGCTCAAGATACGTCACATGGTACTGTAGATAAAAACACTTGACTGAAAGCAAGACGAGGGAGATCTCCCCCTGTCCACCTACATGAGTTACAGATTGGTTATTGACACACTGATTGTCAGGGGACAAGGTTTTATATCCTTTTCATGACTGGATGCACTCTCTTGCACTCCTGGCCATGGATGTCTGTGGCATTTTCAGAATTTGAACTCACAATCTCCCAAGAGATAGGATGAAAAATGTCTCTGTTACACCACCAAATTTTACAACTACTAAATGCTGTGATGTACCTTTATAGCACTGGTTGTCTTTGCATCTTCCTCCATAGCTGGGTGGACAGGCTGAGCATGGAGTACCATGTTTATATGGAGCACTTCCCCACCAGTTCCCTCTGCAAGTCACATGCAAGTTATTTATGTCCACCAATAACCTTTTGTTATTCTACTTTGGTTAAATTTTTTTAAATTGTTTTTATTAATATAATAATAAACTTTCTTTGGAATCTCTTCCCAATTTTAGTACCCCTATGTAAGGTTTTTGGAGAAATTTATTTCGATCTGTGATATATAAATATACAGTAGATCAGTCATAAATTCAGTCATAAAAAACATTAACATTAAGTTTTGGGGCTCCTCTTGTGACACTGGGGTGGCTCTGGATCCTTGGAGTTTGACTCCGAAGGGCATCTGGGGGTTTGGAGGCTAAATTGGCAGCCTTGGCCTCATTGCCTGCTGGGCCCCATGCTCAGTCTCCTATGGTGCACTGGCTGTTCTGGTTCCTTTCTATCGTGGCCAGCATTGACTTTTTCTTAGGAATTTGTACTGCATTCGCTCTCTTTGGAATTCGACCAGATGGGCTGGGCTTAGGTCCCAGTAGGCAGGGGTTTGACGTTTTCTCGTGATTAATCTTTTTCAGTCCACCTGTCTTTGTCATGGTGGGTTACATCCATCCATCCATCCATCCATCCATCCATCCATCCATCCATCCATCCATCCATCTTTTTATGCCATTTGTAGTGTGTGACAAATAAAATAAAAAAATGCAACCAACTGCAGTGTATGGCATTTTATGTTTAAGCAGAAAGTGGTCTAACTGTAAGGTCTACTTGATATAATTCTAGAGAAATGGTTTTGTCACAGTTGAATTGTAGTTGTTGGATTTGGATCAGTTCTATTCCCATCATTTCAGAGATGTTTTCGGGCAAGAACTGGGCCATCATTAAAAAAAAAAAAAAAATCTTGGAATACAAAAAGTTGGGATAAGAAAACCCCAAAATAATATGTTTAGAAATTAGGAAATCCACCTACTTTGGTGAGTAATTGCAGACCAAATAAACAGCTTTGGACCAGATTTGTCCCCACACGTTCATATCATAGCACACGTTAATAGCACAACCAATTCGACTGCTGGTTGCCCAAACAAGCTGCATACAACCACAAAAAATGCAATGAAGTCAACGAGTATTCACATACTAGAAAAAAAAACTGAGATATGATAGTCCAAATACACTGCTTTCTTTAGCTAAAAGTAGTAGATGATGAACAAAGGATCGATCAATCTTAGTTTTCAAATAATTATGACTATATATGTTTCTTTAAAATATGAAAGATTTGAGCATACCTGTGTGTAGTGAGTACATACTGGCCCTGAACATCTGAATGGACAATAAGGATTACACTCTTGAGGATATGGGAAGGAATAATCTTTAACTTCATCATACCAGGCCTGGACATGAGATGTAGGAGGGCGATACCTGCAGGAAAAATACACACATCATTGCTGTTTTCTTTCTTTTCTTTGTTCAGGTTTGTTACAAATGGTAGAATACATTTAAACACAATATCTTTGAGAAAGTCTTTGTAGTGGAGAGAGAGAGGTACAGACCTTCCCCAATGAACCCCTAGGTTCTGGCCGATGTAATTAAGCAAGCCTTCTGGTCCATGTTCCCATAAACATGTCTCAGCCCATTCTTCAGCAGATCTCTCCAGTTCAGTATCCCAAACCTAGAATTGACACTGGACTTTTACCATTATAACCATATCAGAGGGCTAACTAACTAGCCCCTGGCCATCAACTAGTCTGCTAAACAGCTCCCTTGATATCAAAATTAAGTGCTAACTAAATAGCTTGGTATATAGTTAAGATACTAGCTTGATACCTAAAGTATGTGCTAATTAACTAGCTTGGTACCTAGATAAAGTATTATAGACAAGTATTAAAGTAACCAGACTAATCAAACTAACCAGGGTGCTAACTCACATGCTAACAACACCTTGAACATGTCCTGATAAACAATTGCTGTAATACAACCCAATGCGAACAAACAATAGGACAAAAGGTGCTTTTTTATTCATAGCAAATTTATTAAATATTTTCAACAGGAACACATTTGAATGTAAGAGCAAGAAATATATACTATAGCTAAAGTAACTCCCTTGTAAATTTGTACTTTTCATACATATAACAACCTGAATCATAAATATTTGCTTCATAATTAGCAAGCTAACTCACATCTTGCGTAGCTAGCACGCTAATTAGCCAGGTCAAGGCTAAGGAATAATATATATATTTTAAAGGTTCCACACAGAAAAAAAGGAATCAAAGTTGATTATTATTTAAATTTAATTATTTTTTTGTCAACATGATCCTGAAAAGATGATAAAATAATCGAATGACTATAAGACAGTAGTAGGACTAATGTAAATCAGGAAGGAAGCCAGCTGTTGCATTAAATACTGAATACAAAAATGAATGGTTTGCTTCCAAGCTCATGCTGAATATCCTGAATGCCTTGCGTTAGCTTAGCTTGCTTTTCTTGTCTTTCTTTCTTTTTTTTCTTTCTGAGATGTCCAACCACTCTTTCCAGTCTCTAATGCACTCCATATGTAGCTTACACCCTTTCCCCCTGTTCTGTGGGCACAGTTTCTCCTTGGCAGGTACGTCTCATGTTCCTCTCTTGAGAATGAAGTTTTTCTTTAATCGTCTGACCCACTTTTTTTTTTTTTTTGAAAAATAAACAGGAAGGATCTGTAATTATGTTGGGGATCATTTACTTTAATTTACCACTCATACACTTATATACCACTCTCCTACACAGAATGAGCTAGCTCTTTCACAATTCACACTTTTGGCCATGTTGGATGTCCCAAAGCACAGACCAATTGCAAATCGGAACCAATAAGTTTGCCTAAAATAGCAGCTTTTTCTCTGTAACGAGCAGCATGGGACATTAATCCTGTGGTCGACACCTGGAAATGGGACGTGTGGTGGTTTGTAAAGGCCCTTCTCCAAATGAGGTTTTTAATAATTGAATAACATGGATGAACCATAAATAAGTTGGCGACTGCTGAGTGCCCACATTGCAGTAGAGCATGCTAAATGAGTCTGAGAGCTGAACATAAGTCCATTTATATTTGTTATTAAAATACATTTTATTTTCGCTTCATTTTACAGCTTGGTTTAAAAAACTAAAATAAAAATAATGTTCATCATGACCGTGATTTCTCTTTAATTATTGTTTTTCTATTTAAATCTGATTTCCAAGTCAGTTAGTATTACTACAATGCCAGAAAATTTCAGAAATGCCCAGAATATTTTGCATTAATTAAATGTTTATAAGGATGGACCTACAGAGAGATCCTTTTTTATACTTTATCAAAGGTTCAGAGAACTGCAGTATAATGGTAACACTAATAAAACAACATTAAACTAGACTATAGCTGTAGGGGGAGCTTAAGTGCCATTTTTTTTTTTTATCTGGTGTAGAGTATACCATGTATTAGGTGTCTGCTAATATTCTGGAGCAATTAAATGCCTGGAAAATAAACCTCATAAATATATCAGAACATTTAGACTTCTAGGTTTTTCTTATTAATAATAATAATAATAATAATAATAATAATAATAATAATAATAATATTATTATTATTATTATTATTTACTATGCTACATGTTAAAGATATAGTCCTTTTTTATTTTTGACTTTCGGTTTAGAATGCCACATTGAGAGCTATGCGTTTTTATGATCAAATTCCAAATTGTATTAACACCAGTAAAAGCATTCCGTTTTTTTTCTTTCTTTCTTTTTTTTTTTTTTTAAACCTCCTGAACTGGAAACGTCCTCTGAAAGGTGACCGCTCTGTAAAAAAAACAAGGCCCTTCTCACCCTGACTGACACGCTGACGTTTATTTCATTTAACACCTCATTTGCATCGAGTGTTTTTCTCATCTGGTCGCATTCCAAGAAAGTACAAACAATTCCCATGAACCTGCAGGAACTCATTTCCTTTTGCAGGGGGCGGGAAAAAAAAAGGAATGGAGGAAAGTGAGAGCAAGAGTGTTTGATGGAAAGAAGAAGAAATGTGCATGTTGAAAGATCACTTGACACAAATGAAAATGTTTAAAAAGAGCCAAAAGATGATGCACTTTCTGTAATAGGGTTAGATCTAGGTATTAATGTTTTTATCTATCAATATATCAATATGTAATGCGCCTCCTTTCTCTCTCTCTCTCTCTCTCTCTCTCTCTCTCTCTCTCTCTCTCTCTCTGCATAGAATCATGCAGATACAGAGATACAGTACAGTTCAAGCTATGATAATTGTTCCCAGAATGATAGTAATATGTGTCCATGGTAAAATCAGTGCATGTGTGTCCCAATGAGTACTGACCCTAAAATAAAATAAAAATCAGAAAGAAACAAAAGTTTAGGTTAGACTTAGATTAAAATATAGGAATGGAAATAATTGACTGCATTAATAATTTTGTCAGCAGACGGTCCCCACAATGATAGTAAGACAAGCATGTGTGGTTGTGTGTGGTCTCCCGTTGCTTTAATGAGGCTTTATGAATGTAAACAACAGCAAAATGGCAGCACATAAAAGAACTCAGTGAAAAAAAAACAAATAAACCAATCTCAGACACTAATATCAGCCAAAATGAGCTGCTTCACCCCAGTCAGGCTTTAGTATTCGCCACATGTCTCTCTACCTTTTGTTTTCCCTCCTCTCTTCCTCACAATCATCTGCTCCTTATAGTTCTCTCAGTGTTTTCTCTTTTTCCTCCCTTTCTCCCCCCTCCCTCCTTAATCATAATTTATCCACTGTCTCTTCTACCAACGAGAAACCGTAATAAGAGACAGCTCACTGCCTGTCTGCTGGTAGAGCTTTTTTTTTTCATCTTCTCTCCCCTCTTTCCCTATAGAAGTATACCCCTTCCCCCCTATTTTTTCTTCCCAGGGAGACCGAATACTATCGCATGCTTCCTTCGAGAAATGTTTCACCAGCCGACTACCAGATCTTTTCAAACTGCTGCTCACCCAGCATCAGGGGGCGATGTAACACACTCAGAGGATAGGATAGCGCTATCTGCCCTTATGTGAGATCACAGATGCCCATAATTGGCTGATGTCACTAGGAAAGCCACCTTTTCCCCTCTTAAGTGTAGGCCAAACTATTCCCTAGCCTCCTGACTACGGATGGCAGTTAGCATCACTCGAACTTGCGATCTCCAAATGATATGGTAAGCACTTCTCTATTGCACCACTTGGGAGCCATAATAATGTTTACAGCTGTGTTTTTATGCAGACGATCCCTGTACAATATAATCCTGATACTTATGACTCATTGACATAATTTACTCCCCGGGCAAAGTGTCTTGGCAATTTCTCAATTATAAATAGTCAAAAGACGTTGATTATGCAGTTGTGCTACAGTAGCCACAATGTCCACAATCTAAAAAAAAAAAAAAACGAAACAACAACAACAACAACAACAAAAATGTTGACATGGTAGTTTTCTGAAAGGAGGTTTTTTTTTTCTTTTCTTGAAGGAGTTATATAATGTAGCAACAGTTTCTTTAAGTTTTCTGACATTTCAAAGTTGTTTTGTTTTTGTTCTTTCAGTTGCTCCCATTAGGGGTCGCCACAGCAGACCATCTGATCCGCACATTTTGGTTTTGGCACAGGTTTTATTGTAGGTACCCTTCTTGGCACAACCCTTTTATTGTTAATCTGGAGTTGGGACTGGCACCAAGCGTGCCCTTCAACTCCAGCAGCAGGGTGTGGGGTACTGGCTGGGATATGAACCCAAACAAGAAACCTACCACTGAGCCACCAATGCCCCCTGCAGGTTCTCTGTAACATAAACTTTGTATTTTTGTCTTATGGACTGAAAGAGAGAGAGAGAGAGAGAGAGAGAGAGAGAGAGAGAGAGAGAGAGAGAGAGAGGAGATGGGGGTGGGGGACTGGTAAGGGAACAGCTGTTTAAAGCTGCTATTAAATACTCTATGTGACAACAGGAATGAACTTTTTCCACAACATTAAACGTATCTGTTAACATAGTGAATAAGAAATTCAGTGCTGAGGCATAAGAAGAATAAAAAACACTTCAGAATGTGGTGGGACTTATTCATTCGTGGCCTATTAAATGAATTTTTTTGGTCCATCCCTTATGTCTAAATACAATCATACTACAAAGTAAGCACATTGCATAGATGCTTGTAGCTGACGTTCTGGCATCTCCAAGTCCTGAATCAATCAATACTGTCAATAAGTATGTATTATGTAATAAGTTTCATGCATTTTAAAAATTAAGTCTAGTCCTTTAAAAAGTAAAGCCTATTCAGAGAAAAACAATAACAGCATTGTGCATGGAAAAATATGTAGTATGCTTCACAGGCAACAAAAAGGAATGAGGAGTGTCTTGCAAGAAATGTGCTTAGCTGGGTCTTCCAGTATTGTTCAGAACTCTACATTTATTATTACATCTGTTATTGAACCTTTTACTCACCAGATCTCTGTTAGTTTGTAATGAATCGTGTATTTGACTAGAACTAAATTCCCTCTGAACATTCTGTTCACACACTCCATTCCTAAAACACTGCAATAATAAACCCTGACACCTGATGCTGACTCAGTTGTTCACTAGTCTATGCCCTGACCAGTCAGACTTTTGAGTCTTACCATATACACGTTATACATAAACATTCATGTTCCGGTTCCATACCATGTATTCCATATTGGACGCGGGTGGGTAAACTTGACCTCGGAGTTTGTTGTGCAGGTCCAGGATGGCTTGTTTATCGATGGCACTGATTGCCCGTTTTCCTCTTGGTTTTGCTTCATTTTCACTGGCATACTTTTCCAAAAGAGAGCTCAGCTCTGTGGCATTAAAGAGAGTCATGGAGAAAGCGCCATGGGATAAGAAAACAAGAGCAAGTCCTCCTAGCCATGTGGGACGCATGATGATGACTTTTGACCTTCAGGAGATGGAACTTTGGATTACAGTGTCTGTGGGAGAGAACAAGGAGATTAGAGCGCCTTTTGGCCAGAGGGAAAAATGTGGATTGAGAGGTTTATGGTCTAAAATGAAAATTAAAATGAACAGTTTTAGCTCTGTTTACTTTATAGATTCCTCAGAAACAAGAACAATGTGGTTTGTTGATTAGTAAATTACAAATTCCATTCACCTTCTTTAAGACGTGAACATAGTGTACAAATGAGTAAACTCAACCCAGCTTCTCCTGGAGAAACCAAAGTTAAGGAACAGGCGATGAGAAGGGTTGATGAATGTGCAAATTCAGCAAAATATTTGAACTGGAAAGTTCCGAAAGCTATAACGTGACACATGAAATTGTTCATTCAATTGCTTACATCCAAAAAGTTGCCGGCTCAGCAGAAATAAAAAAGAAAAAGAAAAGATTATACAATAGACTTATTGAATTGAATGCTAAAAATTTGATTTGCATTTAAATGCTGCTTTTCAAAAAGAAAAAAAGGATATACATACACAGACACATGCACATGCACGCGCGCACACACACACACACACACACACACACACACACATACAAATATATATATATAATTTGTGTATACGGTATTATATTATATATAGACATTAAACCATCTACATACGTGTGGGAAATCCTCAGATCTTCTCCAGCAGGTTAAAAGTCCTCATATGGCTCCTATGTGACACTGAAGTGATTATGAAGCTTCTTGAAAGCAACGTGCTTTAAAACTGTACATCCAAAATGTGAATAAACTTCTCTTCACTGTCCTCTGGTTCACTAATGCAGCTCTGCACCAGGTTTGGATTTATGCTGAATTCAGCTTCTGGTGTCGAATATCTCATGGAAAACACACCTCTATATCCAACCCATTCAGAGTTTAGCAGGACTTAGACCAAAAGCACCAACAGCCAGCCTGGAAATGGTTTTGTTTGTTTGTTTGTGTGTGTGTGTGTGTGTGTGTGTGTGTGTGTGTGTGTGTGTGTGTGTGTGTGTGTG
>JAQQZT010000019.1:14986681-15000805 GCA_030068275.1 Clarias platycephalus | reverse complement strand
TTTATTTATTTATTTATTTATTTATTCAAATTGCATTTCCAACATTGTTGAACCCTTGGAACCTTCTCAATCTCGATGGTCTCCCACTGCACTACAGAATGTTCATAGAGATGACGCTATGTTCACAGACGAATGAAGATGGTAGGCGTGAGACCAGAGGCTTGATCTGGGACACCTTCAAGGGGGGTTTATCAGGCACAAGGTGGAGGGTAGAGGAAGCGTAACTGAAGAGAGGCTCTCAGAGCAGGTTGAGGCTTTTGGAGCACACTGGGCCCTGAACGAGATCCTTGGAGATGATAACAGGGCATGATTCAGCTGTCTTACAGCACAGAACAGAGCATGACTCAGAGCATGATTCCATTGTCGCATTGTTCAGGGCAGGACATGATTTAGGGATCTCACGATTTGGAAGAAGACATGATTCAGCCGTCTCTCTGTACAGGACAGAGCATGACACAGAGCATGATTCTGGTGTCACATACTTCAGGACAGGACTATTTTAGTTTTTATTAACCTCTAACAGGCCTTGGGTTGGCAGCATTGTCTGGAGAGGGTTGGCGTTCTCGAGTAAAACGAAGGCTCTAGGGTGCATCGAAAAGTTTAGTGTTCCAGACAGGAAATGTTTATGGGTATGGTGTCCTATGGTGTGATCATGAGTTGATTAGATGACTTGAGATTTCAGCTGGCCTCCCTTCCTGAATGGGAGCGGGCAAATATCCTCCTAATCTCCTCAGAAAATGTCCTGAAATTTGTGCAGCTAGGATCATTAGCGTCCCATACTGCGGTTCCCCAATAACAGGCTCGCCCAATGAGAAGGGTGATGACGTATGCCACTCTGGACCGCTCTGTAGGGAAGGCCAATGGTTGTAGCTCGATCAGTTGGGAACACTGCGAGAAAAAAACTGTGTGGCACGTTCCAGATTCACCATCATAGGATTCAGGGTCGGGAGTGAAGGGGCTCACTTCGAACTGGGGGTGTCGCTGGTCAAGGGAGGCTTGTGAGCAGCCGCTGCAATTGAACAGAAAGAGCGGAGAGACTTTCAGACTTTGTTGATTAGCGTCCAGCTGCGCTCTCTGAGGGGGGGCGATGGCCTGACGCCATTTGACCTCGGCATGGGTACAAGACGGGAGCTCAGAGCCATGAATGCAGTCAGTGTGGTAATTTATCCAGATCGTCAGGAGAGTTCGTAGTCGAGGGTGAAAGAGATAAAAGCCGAGAGTTCAGTCAGTGTAGCAAACAGGTCCAATCCATGAGGCGAGAAACATGAAAGCAAGACCAAATAACTCGACAAGAGGCACGAGAAAACTGGGCTACAAGCACACAATAATTTGGCAAGAAATGGTTGTTTGTGAGAGAGTTATATAGCGCAGAGTGATTAATGAGATAAGGAACAGGTGGGCTCGAGACGTTGAATGAGGCAGCAAAACAGAAGCAGTCGACTGGAGTGTAGAAAGGAGTTGCGGTTGATCGTTCCTTGGCTCGAGACGTGGGCATGACCTGGCATACCGTGACAGAAAAAGTCTAAAGAAAGAGAAACCAGTACTGAAGACAAACCATGCAGTCAATACCCTCAATTGGGACAAACTGGATTTTCAAAGAGGATTTTAGAGTTGGGTTCAATAAAGTGCAAGTGAATCAGTTGTGATGAAGGCTATATAATATTTACTGTACATACTATAGAATGGGCATTGGTGGCTCAGTCATAGGTTTCTTGCCTGCCATGCGGAAGGCACAGGTTCGATTCCCAGCCAATGCCCGAACCCCAGCCACTAGATTCAGTGCTGGTCCCAAGCCCGGACAAAATGGGATGGTGTAAAACCTGTGCCATGTTGATGTGCAAATCAGATGGTCCTATCCTTCTTTAGAAAGAGACAGGCCGTCTCAGAGTCAGATATCGCTCCTAAGTGGCCAAAAATTCTCAGAGTGATGCAATTTTGGTCCTGGTTTTAGAAGTAGGAGTAAGTGCCATTTCTTAAGATTCTTAAAGTAGGAAATCACTTATCTCCACCAAAATGAAGGAGAGCTTCAGAGGGTTATGGATAGTGAGGAAATGGCGTTCAGGCAGCGCCGCATGTAGAGAAAAGATGTTTTTAATAACACTGAGCAAAACTAAGTTCATAAAAGACACGTTTGAACAAAAATGTCATACTTTTTTTTATAACACATTTTGAGATTCCATTATAAGATGAAATTTCACCGTTCAAAGTTTTTCACACTCCTCAGTGGTACGTGTGGCAAACTGACAGGTGGCATTGATGGTTCACAAATTGCTATCCACTCAATCTTTAGAAGTCAGCAAAGAACAGAATTTTCTTTTAATTATTTCTTTTTTACTAACTCCTCAACAAGTAAAAGGGTCTCATCTTCTTTAGATTATGACAGCCCTACACAGCTTGAAACAATTGTTACTGGAGAAGTCTGATTAGGATAACGTAATGCAGCTATAAGTTTTGTCTATATGCAAAAAGCTTTCACAAAACTGGCATCACAAGCTTTCATCTTTTCTATTTTCCACAGTTAAAAAACTACAAAAACCTGTCAAAACTACAACACCTACTATAATTTGCAGCATTCTCCTGCGGCTCCTCTCAGTTTCGTAAATAGTGATATGCTATCCTTGGCACAGTCCAATTCTTCCCTTAAAGTATGAGTAGAAAGTTTCAGAAATTACTTTTATGTCCTATTCTGAGGTAGGAGTATTTTTAGTCCTAAATTAACTTTCACCGCAATTGCATGGAGTGATGTTGTGATGCTGTTATGCTTGGTAAATACTGGCCCAGATCAATTATTTGTCATGTGTACCCTACGGCACAGAGAAATAATTTTTTTGCATATCATATCGCGGTTTCGGAAGCTGACGTCAGAGCACTGGGTCAGTCAGGATACAGTGCCCCTGGAGAAGATTGGGTTAAGGGCCTTGCTCAAGGGCTCAATGATGGAAACTTGGGGCTCAAACCCCCAACCACCCGATCAGTAACCCAGTAACCCACAGCCTTAACTGCTTGAGCCACCGCTGCCCAGTCATATTTAACATTTTACAATCGCTGAAGGGGTTAAAAATCAAGGATCTCATCATGAAATTCAAAATTTCATAAAAAAATTTAAATACTGAATTTTATCAAAACTGGTCACTTAGTCCCCTGTTAAGATTCATAGTAAACAATACATGTATGGTATTTGTAAAACTGGGCTGGTTTACTTTCTTTCTGATGCCTGTATTTATGACATGCACTAAATGATCAAAAGTTTGTGAAGGCCTGACTATGCCCCTCACATTTGTGTCTGGAATGTATTTATTTGCTCTAGCATCAAGATTTATCTTTTTTGGAACAAAGCCTGTTCTAGCATAAAAATGTCCCACTGTGAGTCACAAATGCAAGGTTGGATTGTAAAATCTCTAGTGACCTGCCCAAGTCAGAACCGTGACTTTGACATCTCTGAACACCCTTAATATGAACTGGAAACGCTGACTGCACACCATGTCTCCTTGTCTTGACCTTACTAATGTTCTTATTGCTTTTGATGTTCTTTCCAATATTGAGTGGAAATCTTCCATATCTGGAATAAGATGCTCCATACAGTATGTACATATGGGTTTGACTGGTCAGACGTTCACATACTTTGAACTTTTTTGCATCTGCATTAATAATAATAATTTTAGTACTTCTCTGAATTTTGCTTACAGAACTGAACAAGTGGCATTGTATTTATTCTCCCTTGTGAATCACAGTGACATGTCTGTGAGTTCATGTATGTAAAAGAGGGCAGATAGCGTTTTTCCGCTGAGGGTGCTATCCTGCTCTGTAATGAAGCACGCATATGGCTGGATTCATTTCTCTCAAAGGAAGCATGTGTCACAGTTAGAAAATTAAGCTGTGGTTTAATATGCAGCTGAGTAAAATTGGGCCGAGAAATGGGAGGGATGAAAATGAAATACTGTATAATATTAATTTGGAAGTGCAACATTATAAATATAAGACAACAGCTTCCTGACAGTTTAATAAGCAACTGATAGATGAATATAAACATGCTGAGAGTGGTTTGGTATCTGCTAAAAAAAATCTTGCTCTGCATTTGCAGTGTCAACAGGGTACTTTTGGTATGTTTGGCAACCCTGGAACTGATTAAATGTGATTAACAGTGGTCTGTGGAGACTAATTTGAGACTTATGTGAAAATCCAGCCCATTGACAAATCACTCTTGACAGATCTAAGGCTAAAATGTGTTTAAATGATTACATCTTGGGTTTGTTATGAAATTATTTATTGCTAGTATTGATTCATGATCTTGAATAAGTGACAGCTGATGAATGATGTAATGGAGCAAAACATTGACATGGGCTGTCTCTGGGATTTAGCAAACCCAGCGAGAACTACAGGAAGTAGCGTGAGGAGCCACGGACATGTACGGAATTCAGATCGGAACGGGAGAAACCGGACATAAAACTCACGCATGTAAATGATTCATAAAGTTATGAGTATAAATATGTGAATGAAACTCTGTTCTGATGAATACATCCTCTGCATTCTTCCTTCTCCGCCAACCTTTGATTTTTTCGTTTTTTACATAGATTGAAGTAAAATTCATGAAATTTATTCAATTACTGTGATGCATTAATGACTGAGCTCACTATACGTACATATTACTGTCTGTCTGGATACGTGCTACTGTGACTAGTGCTGTCTTCCTCACTTCCTTCCTTCAATAGCTTATTTCCTTTTCCATTGTTCTTTCTTTCTTTTTCTTCATGTAGTTTATTATTCTACGTATCTTCCTCCCCTAACCTTGTCCTTTCCTTCATATATACACTATGTCCTTTTATTCATCTTGACTCTTTAATTAACTTTATTTCGTTCCTAATTACCTTCCTTCTGCTCACTTCCACCTCGTCCTCTTTTACATTACTAGTCACCTTCCTTCTTTCCTTTCTCCTCTCATTCGCCTTTCTTTCTTTCTCTCTTTCTTGCTTTCACTGTCTAATCCGTTTTTGGAATTCCTTCCTTCTTTCATAGGTTTGTCCTTCCTGTTCTTCATCCTAAACTTTATTTCCTTCCTAATTTCCTTGCTTCTGCTCCATACCGTAAGTCTCTTTTTCTTTCCATCCTTTCCATTTCTTTTCCTTCTATTCTTAAATATGCCACCTATGCCATGGGCATCCATCTGTGTTCCCAAGAGAAATATTTAACATTTTAGATAATTTTTTAATAATTGAAAAAAAGATACATTTACACTGCTTTAAAAAAATTTTTTTTTTCATAATCACATTTCAAAATCTAAATATTTTACATTTCATATATATCAAGTTAAAAAAAAAAGTGCAATGTGCATGTTTATACAAACCGGAAAGATACTGGAAAGTCTGACCTTTTCACATTTCAGAGTGGTGTGTGTGTGTGTGTGTGTTGTGCTCCACCAGTCACTAGCCAACAGAGGTGAAGGTCATCTCATTAGCTCATCTCAGTCTCACACAGCAGGAGAAGGAAAAGCAGGACAGAGCAAGCAAAGAGTGAGAAAAACAAGGGAAAAGAGGACAAAAGGAAAACTCCGTCATCTTCAGCTTTGCCTCTCTGTGCGTTCATCTGTTCTGTAGCATACAGTATGTGTGATTACCACAGCAAAGACAGTTCAATATGTTTCCCTGGGAAGACTTGGAAGTCTAAGCATAGTTACATTTTATAAATAAACCTTGCAATAATATGCAAACTTACGTTTTTTTTTTTTTTTTTTTAATTACAGAAATGTTTGTGAGTTTAAACATGAAGCTGTATAAGTAGTAGTTCTAGCAGGAACCCAAGAATTTGTGGTCATATATTACCTGCATGGCCATCTGTGTGGGATGGGATCTTTCTGTCTGCCATTTAGTTTGTAATCTCATTTATTATTAAAATGTTCCATGAACAGATCTGAAACTGTATTATGCAAGTGATAAAAAAAAAAAAAACCTCTGATCATTAAAACCATTAATATTACCACCTCATAAGGTCTGGTTCCCCTTGTGCCTAGGCAGCTCTGGCCCCATGGGGCATGGCTTCACTGGGTCTCTGGGACTTTCATGGATCGGATTTGTTTGTTCGGCGCATCGCATGGGTGCTTGATTGGATTGGTATCCGATGAGTTTAGAGGCTGGGTCAGTGGCCTTGGACTCTTTGCTTGCTGGATCCTGTGTGGCGGATGGTGCACCAAGCATTGGCTTTTTCAATGATTTGGGCTATACTGGCTTTTCTCTTGGATTGGACCAAACAGGAAAGCAATTGGTACCCTTGGGTATGGGTGAGCCTTGGATTCCCATGACTCTGTCACCAGTTTGCTAGTGTACAGTTGGTGATTAATGTTGTTCAGTTCACCTGTCAGTGGTCCTAATGTTATGGCTGATTGGTGTAAATTATAACCTAGAGTAGGCTGCTAATAATAATAATTATCAGTGACAGGTGTGATGTGGATTGATGTGAAGCAGTTTGCAGTGGTGTAACAGACCTGCGTTGACTACGGAATAGGTGCAAAGTTGAATACGTTTAATATGGTGTTATGTTGTTATATTTGGGCCCAATCCTAAATGAAAAACTTTTCTTCCACACACAAATTATATTTTCACTTGCTCAAGCTCTCTGGCATGGACACCAACTGAGCATATTTTCACTCGTTCAAAAACTCTTAATTGTTCCATTTACTTTGGGCACGGTATGGTTGCCAGATCACACCTACAAACCCCCACTGTGCAGTGCGGAAAACCCACCCACTCTGATAAAAAGCGGGCCAAAAACATCACATATTTTGTTTCACTATAATTACTTTATTGTTTATTGCAAAGATAATTAAAAATCAAATTAGTCTTAGTTTTTCATTCATTATTGTTTAAAGGAAGAATGTGCTGACCTTCATCTTTTGAACAAGAATGAATGAAAAAGAAATTCTGTTTACATAATCAAATAAAGTAAAAAAAAAAAAAAAAACTAAATTTTTATTTAGCTTTAGGATTTTATTTAAATTTTGTGAATATTATTTTTATTTAAGACCATAGGCAAAGGTTCCCTTGCTTTAAGTGTTCTTTAAGTAATAAAAGTAACTGAAAACTTATGCCTCCCCTTTTATTGCTGATCCGAAAAATGATCTGCACCATGACAAAAAACCTGTGATGCGATCCAGAATTTAGAGTTTTGTGATCCGTTGCACCCCTAGCTGTTAATTCCAAAAAGTGGATAGTTTTCTAGAAACAGCACACCTCAAAGTGATTTATTAATTTTCTACCAGTCATATGATTATTGGTTTGATTTCACCTAATTACTGCAAGAATGACATATTTTCAGTTTATACGTGGTGACATTTAAAGTTGGTTCCTAGGGTTAGGGTTTAGCAGCCGTAAACAGATTTTCTTCCTTCATCAGTCTATACGCTTTCTATTTACCCTTACGGAAAAAAAAGACAATATATTGTAAAATATAATGCAATAAATTAAATAATACATTTCCATATATATGAAATTAGTGCTTATATTTATTAAGATATACAGCACATTTTTATATATTTCTCAATATACAGTACGAAAGCAGCAATTCCTTACGTATTTTTCAATTCATTGTAATACTATTAATACAATATATTATTCTATATATTGTGAATATATTTTTCAATATGAATATCTTTTTTCTTCCGGTAATTATTAGCTAGTATCAGTTAGTGTAGCAATGAGGAATATTAACATTACAAAATCTTTTCAATTAACCAGAAGATCAGAACACTAAATCATTTAAGATATTGACACTTAATATATAGAGAAAATTTTTCTTTGCGTAAGGGTTTAATTGTCCTCTCTCTGGCGTTTTAGCTGAAAGAATACTGACGCTAGAGACATCTTTCATGAAATGTTAAAAATTCTCTTAAAGGGAGTTAATGTATTTAATTGTGTACAGTAGGTTGTTACTAAAGAAATCTATCATCATGCATTTGAACGCACACGTTAATATAAACCTGTTATTTGCCCTGCATCCAGAAGTAAAGTCAGAGCTGCGGGTATAAAAAATTAATCGACGCCTTCAGAATGACCGAACAAAATGGCAGATTCAGCAGCACTGTGGTATAAAATCTCGACAGTGATAATCGCACATAAGCTACAGACGCTGCAAACCTTGGATGTCAGACATGTTTCCTGGAAGACCGCCTCTCTGCAGGGTTCTGCTTTCTACCCCATTTACCACACCTGATTCAACTCATTAACTAATTCCCAAGGCCCTCCTCAGCTGATTTTGGTGTGTTAGAAGACGTAAAAACACAAAGCTCTCTAGGATTCTGGTCCTCCAGGATATGACTTTGACATCCCTGCTTTAAAATGAGTTAAAGTCTGGGGCAAGGGGAACAAACATCAAGCAGTTAAATTATATATCCCCTTAAGATTCTGCTGTAATTTACAAGGAAGGTAAGATTCCTTGGTTGGAAATTGAACCTTCACAGAATGGATTATGTAGAAGTGATACGGAGGCATCTCCGTATTGGTAGTCTGATACACGCATCACATTTATTACTAGAGTTTAATGATTGCACGGCTGTTAATTTTTAGTAGTTGTCTAGTCATCTTTTCCACCAAGCAGAAGCTGATTCAGGAGGTTCTGCATGCAAACAGAACAGCGTTTACCCTATCAGCAGGAGATTGCAAGTTTGATTCCAGATGATGCAACATCCATCCTTGGCTAGCAGCCAAAAAAAAGCAAAATGCTCTGTTTTCTGTGTGAGAGGGATGGCATTTTCCCTCTCTGTCTTTCTCTCTCTCTCTGTTCTGTCAGTGACAGCCAACAGAGCTGTGCGATTAAATTAAAAGTTCAATTTAACCCTTTGTTGGCTCATTCTATTCATTGAATCAATAGGTCAGTTTATGATAAAACTGTTCAGGTACAGTAGGTCCCCAACATATGAACAAGTTCCATTCCGAGAGCTCGTTCGTAAATCCAGTTTGTTCGTAAGTCTAACAAACATTGTCTAGGTACTAGGATACTAACAATTAGCTACACACAGTATAATACTAACATATGTTCCATCATCTTGTCCTTATTCCTTAGACTTGTGTCGATGGTTAAACAATTCATATTAATAGAAAGAGATATGTCTGCCATCTTTTATTATTTTATCTTTGCTGCCATCAATTATTTTCACTTTTGTCTCTATCGTTGTTGCTTGGGGCTTCTTAGCAGTACCAGTTTCATCACTGCTGCTTTTGCGCTTGCATCTGGACATCTCGGGATGCACTCTGCACGCACGTAACAATGTACACCCCGGACATGTGATCGAACTTCCGCGATTCAAAATGTGTGAATGCATGTTTGTATCTTTGAAAGTTTGTAACTCGAATATTTATATGTAGGGGACTTACTGTAACTGTACCACTGTTACTGTAAATGGTTTCAAATTAGCCACTAGTGCTTGTAAAATGCAATATTGTTTTCTTCGTATTTGAGTAAGCACTTTGAACAAGATATGACATTTATACAATCAACAACACAAGTTACACAGTATTTCCATGATTATTAAATACTTTGTCATTTTTGATACTTTCAAACCCTGGAGAAATGTTCATGGAACATCGTCTATAGCGCTTTATCCTTTATACAGGGTCATGGGGTGGCTGGAACCTGTCCCAGGAGATGTAGGCAACAGGGCAAGCTACACCCTGGATGGGGTGCCAATCAACATACATGCTTATTCATGCACATACAAGCTCATTCAGGAATGCCAGCCTAATATGCACGTCATTAGACTGTTGGAGGAAACCAACCAAGCATGGGTAGGACATGCAAACATCATGGACACAGACCCGGGGTGGGAATCGAACCCGGACACTGGTGATGCGAGGCGACAGTGCTAACCACTAAGCCACTATTTCTAATAGGGTAGAAAGCAAGACCCTGCAGAAAGCAGACGTCTGTAACTTATATGTATATATATATATGTTAATATATAACTTATATGTTAATCAGATCAAATTGAAAAAAGAAAAAAAGCAGCATTGAAGCTAATAGACGCACAGAATATGATTCACAGCTCGACTAGCCAAACGTTCGTGGTTTCCAGCTCATGAAAGTAGAAAAGGGCAGAAAGCACTTGCCTCTGAGAGTGGAACGCTGCCCGGTGATGCAGCATAAGCAGCAGTTTGAACGCTACAGTTGGCTGACTTCACACATCTCAGAGGAAGCACATGCTAGCCAAAAAACAAACAAAAAACAAAAAAAACACAGCAACAAATGCTAACATTGTTAACCAAGTTCAAGCTGTAGTATATTTCCATAAGGAATGCTTTGGTGTGATTCATGTCCAGTATTCTGTTTATTTGCATTTGCATTAACTTGCAGATCACGAGCACACATACAGTAGAAGTTCACATGTTGCATTATGAACTCGACTTGTGATCCGGACACCCCTTATAAGTAAAAAGTGGGGGGAAAAATGTCTCTGGTATTAAAATCCAATATCCTGTGATGCTAATTGCGGCACATTTCCTGGACGTCATCATGCTGATGAACAGACAACACTGTTCAGCAAAGCCTCACTCCCTTTTTAATCGTAAATGTTCCCTTCAGGGTTAAATACATGGCAATTGGGAGATGGATGCTGGACAGTGGGATGTCACCAGCACTCAGAAGGGTTGCCTGTCTTCCTGTCTATTCCAGCCGCTCTGACGCAGCAGTGTGGCTTTTCAGGTGCATCTGCTTCACAGTTGGGTTCCCAGGACACTCTGACTCCCTGCCTTTATTCCTGGCCTTTTATCTTCTGCACTTGGTGTAAATGGTTTCACTGGTGATATCTGCACTGGCGCTTTCTCAGGCTTCAGCCTGGGTCAGCAAGTCATCTTAATACCACCTCATTTCTCTCAGTCATCTGGGAAAATGTCCTCAAGGCTATCGAATATTGTTTCTCTCATTGTGTGGATCCTCCTGGTGCGTGACCCGTCTGAATGAAGAAGATGTGTCAGCTCTCCAACTGTGTGCATGATGCATGGTGGCTGCGTGGGAATGCAGGATTTCAAGCGTGAGCCTCTTAAATGGGCTGTGCACTTGGGTGAGGTGTGATCCGACTCTCCTTTTAGCAGTTTCAAGTTTGACAGGCGTCCATGGACACGATTGTGCGTAAGCGTATACATCTCTGCAGTGCGTGCAGTGTCACTTTCCCCATTCTGTTCAGTGTTACTAATATCTGAATTTGTATTAAAACTCAACGTGTGTGTCGAAGGGTTTCTTTCTTTCTTTCTTTTTTCCCTTCATTTTTAGATTGTTTATCTTTGTACAATTATTTCATTATCTCTATTTTCTCTTTGTGTTTTGTGCTTATTAATATTTTTTTTTCCCTCTGTCTCTCTTTCTGTTTTTGTTTGCCTCTCTTTCCATTCTTCCCACCTTGCATTTTTTATACTTTTATTATTATTATTTTTTACCATTTTTTTCCTATGGTGCACCATAATTTAAAATGCCTGCATACATTATTTTTGAGTCTTCTTTCTTTCCCTCTTCCCATTTTTACCACTTAATTTTGTTCCAAGTTCTTCTCTCTCATCTTCCTTCTTTCCTTCAAAGCTTATTTCCTTCCTTCTTCTTTCTTTTCTTACTTACTTACTGTACCATTATATAATTGCATCCTAACTTTACGTTTTTTCAAATTTCCTTTTGTGCTCACTGCTTTGGCTTCTCTTATTTATTTATTTATTTATTTATTATTTTCGCTTTCTTTCTTTCTTTCATTCTCAATTAAATTTCCTTTCCTTTTTCCTTTCGTCTCTTTTTGTTTCCTGCTCTTTATTTCCCCTCACCCCTAATTCCCCTTCCTTTCTTCTTCTTTCTTATCAGCTTCCTCCCTTCCTTCTCTCCTTCCTTCTCTCCTTGCCTCATTTCTTTCTTTTCTCCTTCCCTCCTCCTTTTTTTCCCTCCTCCCTTTTCTCTTTCCTTCCTCCCTTCCTTTTCTCCTTCCTTCTTTCCTTCCCTTATTTTTATCTTTTCCCTTTCCCTCCTTCCTACCTTCCTCCCTTTTCCCCCTTCCTTTCTAATAACATACCAGTGAGTGACTCCAAGTTCACTGGGGAAAAGCAGAGGTAGAAATGCCAGCAGTTTCAGAATAAAGTCTGGCTTCTGACAGTTTTTCAGCCTCAGCTACACTGCCCAAGGACATATTTGGTCGTAACTGAAGCCTTACTTTAGACTTGTTTTTTTTATTTGCACCCACCCCCCCATAAAAAAAAAAAACTAGTGGCCTTATTTCACCCACTGTGATGTAAAATACATCATGCAACACACATTCGTATTTATAAAAATAGTTTTTGTGTAATCTCTGACCCTTTACTCTCGCCCAAAGTAAAATAATAACCTCTTTGTGTCACTTGGGATACCAGTTCCAATACCAGTGTCGCTTGGGATAGGAGTTCCGCTGCAAACCTCTCCTCTCAAGCAGATGACCTGATCATTTCTGGCAAACAAACAATACACCTCCTATTTGTACCTGTAGTTAGATCTATATAGAACACATTATCTACTGATTCTGAATAATGTCTTCATACTCAGTTACATCCCGAGTGTGCGGCTTGGAATGTCTTAACTGTGTACTCTCCTCTATGGGAATTACACACTGTGCCTTACACACTCGCCACCACCTGGATTCTTTTATAGTCAATAAAACGGAATGTTAAGCCCATGCCCAGCAATCAGTAGTAAAGGAAATGCTGCCAGTGTTTTTAGAGAACAGTAACTCCTTCACTACATTATATTTCTCTTCACCTTGGTATGAATCTGCTTAAGGATTTTACATTATATCAGGTTCCGTTTTACCTTTTTTTTTTTTTTTACCCTATGTTCTGTCAATTTGCACGAGTGTGCATAATGTCCACTGAGCGGTCTTGCTGGAGAATTTGGTACTGTAGTGTCTGTCTGTAAGATGTTCATTGCCTCACAAATGTTGGAATCATTGCAATTGGTTTGTCTTTTTTTGCATCTCATAATTAAACTGAAATGCACGCCTGTTTTCACAGATGGAACGACACACATCAGCGGCAGCCTGACTCAGTCACGTGATAGATACAGACCAAATACCTACTGTAGACTGAGGCGTAATGAAGGCATAAAACCGATTTCCATTTACAAAAGACTTCAAGCACAGTATGGTGATGAGACTCTTAGCTGCAGTAAAACATTTGAATGGTGGAAACGTTTTAAAGAAGGACGTACGTCTGTGAATGAAGATCCCGTCCAGGTGGCTCGAAAACCAACTGCAGTCGTTCCTATGAACATTCACTGAATTTTAGACGTGATGCAGGCAGTGTGATCATACTAAGAAAATTTTTTGAAATTTATGCTATCCAAATACTGGAATAAGTGTATTAGTGTAGCAGGGGATTATAGAGAGAAATAAAGGTTTTTCCTCTTATAACTGTTATTCTGCACAATCAAAAGTCCCAGTTTGATTTGAACGCCCATTGTACTTTAAGTGATTTTCCTGGACATTTGCATTGTTTCCAGTCTAAATAAGTCATTTATAAAGTACTGTGTGCCACAGTCTCTGAAAGTGACTGTTTAGGAGCTGTAAAATGCAGATCAATTGCATTACATTTTTATTTATATTTTTTTTGCATTTTGAATATATTTCGTTCTTTGTCTCAAGATTTGTTAGGTCATGAGGTTTGCAACTGCGGCCAAAAATTTTAATTTAAATCTGCTGAGCAGAAAGAGTGGCCTTCCACGCCATATGATGACCTGCTTGATTAGCACCTCCTAGTGTTATTTGGGTCCCAATTATCCGTTTGGTTTCCCCATGTAGGCAATATTGTTGCTTTATCAGCATGATTTCAGCAGATACTCCTAAAATTGTGGAATGGTAATATCAGCTGATATTATAGACCCACTAGAAAACATGATATACACCAGAACATGCTGTGCACCAGGATCTTAGCAGTGTATAATCTTCAAATCTTGCACAGTATTGTCGCTCTTGGCTCAGACTTTTAATAAACCATCTGTTTAATAAACCGTCATCCATGGGCTCATCACCAAGTCCATAAATCTAACAGTAACGGCAGGAGAAAAAGAGTTATTGCCATGCTGATACACACACACGCGTGCGCATGCACACGCAAAAAATGTGTGCAATCTGTCTTTGTCTTT
>JAQQZT010000019.1:14957951-14970635 GCA_030068275.1 Clarias platycephalus | reverse complement strand
AACAAATGCAAAAATAATTCACACTTGCGAAAAACAATTGTAATGAATAAGACTCTGGTGAGACTTTCGAGCCTCTCTTGTGGGTATGTAACTTATAAACATGACATTTCAACACTGTAATTTTATTTTATTTTTTCTTCATTGTGCTATAATGGCTCCTACTGGAGACATTATATCAAGTTGTAGGTTTTATAACTAGGAATTACCTCACTTTTATTGTTAAGGAAAATGAAGGTAATATTCAAGAAAAAAGGAGAATGATGCGTAATAAGAAGTTAGCTTGAAGGGGAAAAGAAGATGCAAAATGCAGAATAGCAGATTTAACTTGAGCCGATGCAGCATCTTTGTGGCTAATGTTTTTGACATTTATCTAAAAAATAAAAAAAATCATTTTAGAAACAAACAAATACCGCCCTGCAATAACAGCCTTGGATCTTTTATGAAGACGCTGTGAAAAAGAAATAATTTAGCAGTAGAATAAAAAAAAATAATAAATTGAGGCCGGTTCACTTCCTGGTGAGCTGGGATTCAATAGGTGGTGAATGCAGGGATGAACAAGAGAAGAGCAATTGCAGATGTAATCAATTGACCATGATGGATCAGCAGTACACAATAGAAGAGGAAGGAAGTCCAGAACCATGAAGGATTCACAGTGTGTCAGCGAGATTAGGCTACAAGTCCATGACAGATCCTCAGTTGCGTGTAACAATGATGTAGATAGTAAAAGCCGAGTATTTTCTTCCTCGAGTTATAATTAAAGTGCAAAAAAACACATCTGCAGGGGTGTTTTGTCACTGCGGAAGTTTGTTCAGATATTTCGCACAGTTGAGCTTTGAGGGAATATAGCAATCATGTTGAAAGGTCCCACTGAAAAAGTGCCTAACGAGACAGACACAGTTGCCTGAGGTGGTTTAACGACAAGCAACACTCTGAGTGCACCAAAATGTCAAGTTATAAACATGGTGGTGGTGGTGGGGGGGTGGCAGGAAAAAAGAAACCTGCTCAATGACGCTGCAAGACTTTGGAAACTCATACACCCATGCTGGAAATGTTTAAACACTTTATACCTTTATGCACTGCTGAGAATGTGGCTGCGAGGGAAACATATTCTGCAGAGAGAACATGTCAAATCTAAGCTATATCAGCTTTATGAGATGATTTGTTCTCCACATTATTTACTTGTGGATTCTCTCTAGACTGCACTCTTGAAATTCACCTGGTTTTCAATGTCCTTGCAAGTCTTAGTGTTGTCAAACTTTTTTTTTATTTATATCTCGAATGTTTGGCTTGTGAGTGGTGTACGCACATTAAGGAAACTCACTGAGAAATCCATCCATACATCCATCCATCCATCCAGTATCTTTATCTTGTATTTACTTGTAGCATGATTACCTGACCAACCATTCAAAAAAATTTTTTCATCACTCCATCCATGTAGGTGGCCTGGTGGCATAATGGATAGCACTGTGGCCTCGCGCCTACTGTACAGGGTCATGGGTTTGATTCCAGTCTATGTGCATAGAGGTTTTTTTTTTTTTTTAAACATGCAGATTAGTAAAATTGGCATTTCCAAATTGCCTGTAATGAGTGTGTGGGTATGTGTATGTGTATTCCCTGTGATGGATTGGTGTACCCATGCACAAAGCCTCCTGGGATAGGCTCCAGGCCTCCTCAACCTTGTATACAGGATAACCCATATAGAAAATAAATGAAAAGATGAACTCCATCCATCTGCATAACCATCCCTACATGAATCCATCCATCCATCCAAACAATATTTCAAATGTTTCACTTGAGCAATCTGTAAGAGAGCTGTACAACCATCAATTTTTCTGTCCGTCCATCCAAACAATATTGGTGTCACAAACATTACAACTTGTGACATGAGTAGAGTTTTCTGACCATCCATCTACTTATACATTTATCTATATGTTCATCCATCTATCATTCCCTTCAAACGTATATCCATCCATCCATCCATCCACCCACCCACCCATCCATCCATCCATCCATGCATCCAATTTTCCTGTATATCCATACTATGATCTTTTGCTGGGTTCACCACAGACAGGAAGTATTATGGAAAAAGGGTAGTTTTTTATCAAGAAAATGTGCAAAGGAAGGAGTGGGAGGGAAGAAAGGAGTGAGGATGTGCACGTGCTGGTCTGCACAGCTGGCAAATAGGCACTCAGTGGGTGAGCAATAGCCATGGCAGAGTGGCAGAAATGGTTCTCAGACAGGAGCTCTTCCAGATTCCTCGACAGCACATTCCAGCCGGGCCCGTCCAGCACTCTTTCGGCCCAGCCTCAGGAGTAATTCAAGCACGAAAATCCAACGTCTGGATGGCTTTCCTGGCCGGGAACAGGGGCATCACGTCAAGACAGCGGCCTTTCCCCTTTAGGCGGCTGTGTTGTGATGGCTGGTTTTCTGCGAAGCTGGAAGTGCTGGCGCAGCTCGTGCAGTTCTTCAGCGCTTGTCTCCTGGCAGGCGGTTACACAGGGAGATAATTCCACACACCTTTAGAGCCCATGGGGCACGTGGCATGGCCCCTTTCACGTGCCACTCTCCTTGCTGCTAGCATGTGATGACGGAAGCAGAGTGCAGACAGCGGCTCTCGCATGCTCCTCAACGATACGCTTGGCACTCAAGCACCATGTCTCGTTTTAAAGAGCGGAGCAAGCCTGAGGTCCATTGATGAATGTTTGCTGCCAGCCATGCCAGATTTAGCAACCCTGCCCTTTTACCCACCTGCAGAACGGGAGGCCATCTACTGTACATAGTGAGCTCTTTAAAAAGAGTGAGGGGAAAAAAAAAAAGATCTGGGCGAACTCCCGTCACTTATGCATCTGTGAGTTTGTGTGTGAAACACAGCAAGAGATATTCCTCCCTTCAACCATATCCATGTTTATTTCATTATTCCATCCGTTTATCAATCCTTCCATGAATTTTTGCATACAGTATATATCCCAATATATTTTTTTGTATAATATGGACCTGCATGCTGATGTCATTTCCTTTTAACTTCAAATTTAAGGCTTTAATTCAATTCTACAAACTTCGATTTACTGGATAATGAAGTAAATCAAGGATAATCAGTGTATAGTCTAAGAGTAGAGCACATACTTGTAGTAAGCAATTTGATTCTTTTTTTTTCTCCTGTCCTAATCTTGTGTTTACCAAATGTAATGCTACATATTGAATTAAGTTGAATTAACATTCACTTGGCGTAACCAGTCCTGACTGCAATTAAATGGACATGGTGATTGATTGAGTTTGAGTTATTGCCCTCTGTTCTGGTCTGGCATTCGGGTGCTACATGAAGAATCAAGAGGTTTAGAAACTCATTTATTCCTCTGGCCATAAAAACACTTTGCTCTCTATCAAATTGATCGATGTGATGGCATTGGGCTTTTGTGATATAGAGGCATCACTTGATAATGCAGTCTGACTTTCTTATTTTAGAAACTGTCATGTTGTGTCTGTGGTTCTTTTTTTTTTTGTCATCGCTGCACAACAAATACTGTACGATTTCACCAATTTATTCACACAGTATCACGTTCCATTTAAATAGAATGGTATCATGGTATTGTCAGAAAAAAAACGAAAAAAAAAAAAAAAAACTGTCACGACATCATTTAGAAGCCTTTATTTAAAAAAATGTATCAACTGTAATGAAATGTTAGACGGTTATTGCAGTATAAAAAGAAAAAGTCATACTGGTACATGACCTATATGGTAGAGTATATTATAATAAATTATGTTGAATTATATTATCGCTGTGCACATTTTCCAAAACTATGATTTTTCTTCTGATTTGCCAGAGTGTGAGCTGTGCCGTCTGCTGCGAGTGTGACTAATATAAGCACACACACACGCACACACACACGATTTTACACCCCCAAAGTCCCCAGTTGGCAGGAAATTCAACATCTGCTGTCAAAATGTTTCTGTAGAGCAGAGTTTGTGGGAAATGCAGCTGAACTTCTGTTTTTAGATATTTATTATTATTTATTTTTTTTATTGTTGTTCAGAGAAGTTGAAGCTGGATTTTGTCACACGTAGAGTAAAGTGCATAGGGTTTCTATGTCCCTGAGGTAGTTGACACTGCATATGAAACAAAAACATTTATTATTCTTTTAAACACTTTTATGCTGTCGCTGTCAGATTTGAAGCAGTAGTGAAGTGACTTCTCTGTAAATACCACTCTTCTTTTTTTTTTTTACCTTACCGTTTAATATTTTCTTGGCTCATGGTGTATTGTGATAATATTTCCTACCGTAGTTTGACATTTAAATTTGAATGCATTATAAAAATAAGCCAAAAATATTTTTATTCAGTCAATACTTGTTTTTTAACAATTTAAACAGATCTGTTATTTAAAACAGTTTGAGTAAATAGTTATGAATCTGAAAAATCATTTTTATCAGATTTTTGTATGTTGTTGTTGGTCTTTCGGCTGCTCCCGGCAAGGGGTCGCCACAGCGGAATATCCAGTCCGCACTATAACTCGGCACAGGTTTTACGCCGGATGCCCTTCCTGACGCAACGCTCCCATTTGCCCTCACTCACGAATTTTCATATCAAAAATTTAATTTTTGCAAGATATTGGCATGTGCATACAGAACATTTCTGAAATTTGAATGTACGAAATGAACACCAGTTAAATTGCATGTATATCCAGGAACCGTTCAAAACTTGTTTGCGTCAGTGGATTTTATTTTAGATTTTATTTCCTATTATAGTTTATTTAAATGTCTTCCAAAATGTTTTTCATTGTTTTTATATGCAAGAAGAAAAAAAAGATTATTTCTTTTGGAAAGATTTGTATCGCAATAAGAATTTTCGCCCTTAAGAACTCGCCTCCATTGGAATTAAATTCGTATGCCAAGCTCGTTCGTAAGTCAAATTTGTTCATAAGTCCAGGAAACATTAACTAGGTAGTAGGATACTAACACAATTGGCTATGCAGTACACAGTAAACTAACATGTTTATTCTCCATGTCAGCAGAGGTTCCTGTTCCCTATATACTGTATGGAATCATTTTCACAGCTTCCTGTGCCGTATAAGGAAATTGACTGATTAATAACTAATTCTGTATTATAGGTGCTTATCGCTATTAAAACCTTCAGCAAATAGAGCCTGGAAGTTGTTCCGAGTCACTTGTATTGCACAATACTGATCACAGTGAATATCACGGAAAATAATAAACAATGGGGTTATGTGTTTACAGACCAAATTTTATTTGGATTATATTCATAATACAAGGTTTCGGTTCTTTTATACATATACAACAGTAATTTTGCAATGCTAACAATTTCTCATTATATAATAATACACCCCTCCTGAAATTACTTTTCCATCATGTCACAGTTGTTTAACGGATATAATATACAGTATATTATGCTGCTGGTAAAAACCGTAGTATTCTTGCAACTGCAACAAACAACCTGCACAATCCTTTCAGCTGGTGCACATACCATGATGATTACATCGTCCCTTTTTCATTGTCTTTTGTTCCCTTTTTTATTCTTTCCAGTAATGAGTTTTGTCATTTACTTGCGTAGATAACTGAGCTGCACAACATCAAGAACATTACCAGAATGCCTCGGGAGACAAAGAAACATGCCGTGGCAATTATCTTCAGCGATGAGACGTCAAAGACATTTGCCTGCGATTCAGGTAAACGATCTCTCTATCCTTACAAAAGTATTGCACATTACCATTATACTCAAAAGAGAGAGAGGGAGGGAGATAGTGCACATCTAATGGTCTAAAGCATATTATTATGCACAGAAGTTGAACAAATCAAATTTATCTTGTGAGTAAGTCAGAGTAAATGCCAATTGAGCTATTATAAACGTATTTAAAATATGAAAAAAAAAGCAATAATTGAATACATCGAAGCACCTTATACAATAAACTGCTTGGTGTAGTAAAAGATTAAAGCAGCTATCAAACCAAAATGAATACAAGGTAGAAAGTTTCCTCAGTACACCGGGGGGATGGTCAGACTGCTTGCTTCACATCATCATCATCACTGTTGAAACACTGGCCTCCCAGGAACTCATTTAATGGCCCTTTTCTTTAATGGAAAAATGTCCTGGTTTGAACACCAAAGGCGTTCTGTTTTTGTAAGACGAGGCACGACCTTATACCACTTGGACTGAAAAAACTTCCTACTCATTATATTATAGAGAGAAACGAAGAGTGTTTTTACTCTCTATAATAAGGCCCATCTGCTCAGGCGTCCTACTTGCAGCAGATTCCAACCTGTATGTTAATGTGATTTTCATGCTTAGAAGAACAAGAGGGTCCTTCACACACTATGGCATCAGACGTCAACGCTATCATAGCGATGACGATGACGTAATAGCCATGACGCCATCATGCTGATGTCATAGCGCTTGGGCCCTAACTATTGTTAGTATTGTATGTCCAATCAGATTGCACCACGCTCTTGCCAGGAGTCTATTATACTGTACTTACTATTTTGTCTTTGTGTCCGTCGGGTTGGTATAAATACAGCGACATGCAAATGCTTTTCATTACGAAGTGATGGTGTCACTTCTCCCCTATCTCACCTATGTGGTTTGACTCGCGGTGAGATGCGATGTTAGGCACCGTGAGCCACCGCGATTGCCTGGCGGACAAATGAAACCTAATCACAGCGCCAAAACCATCATGATGAACCGTACTTACGGCCACCGCGCGAAACCGCGTACTGTAGGTGAGATAGGGGTATTAGGAATTGGGTCTAGTATTTATACTAAAAGCATGGCAGCCCCACCTTAAGGTTTCTACCACATTTAAAGCATATTATTTAGTAAGTAATATGATTTATTCATTAACAGCAGTGAGTCTAATGAAAAGGGGATGCAGTTATGAGAGTGATGGATGTTCGTCTGGACCGGATGACAGATCCTGTGAGTTTAAAAGGTTAAAAAAATTGCGGCATAGTGAGATCCAATTCATCTAAGCTTAACTCAAGGCTAATTAAAGGCAGTATAATAGCTTGTGCTAAAGAACACAAAAGACAAGAAGTTGGTACACACAGTACAGAGACTTGCCACTAGCCCTGTCTAATAGACTAGTGAAAGTACATGAGCAAACAGAGTCAAATGAAAGTATTGATTTACTACATTGTATGTAACACAGTGTTGGTTTAATACCTGCTGTAATGAGCTTTAAGAACTGTTTCCTCCCTCCTGCAGTCCGACTTTATAAGATAAATGTGACGGTAGATTAAATTCTCCAAACCTCAGATGTTCATTGCGCAATTCATTTTATATCAGATAAAATAATTTTAATTACCAGGAACCGTGCAGCACAACTCATCTTTCAGTAATCTGTATGCAGTTGTAAAAGCTATTAGTATTTATTACATTCATTTGATCTGATTATGTTTATTGTGTTTACACCACAGTCTCAATCTTGCATCTGTACATCATTCCTGCACTCTGCTATTAAACTCCAAGAACAATACAGTAGCAATACAAAGTGTTCCCCCTAGATCTCCTCTCGTTTGCTGCTACCCATACTCTTGTTCTCTTTTACACGGACTACAAATTAGATATTTGTTTAAGCCGTTATGAAAAAACACACAGCTGTGATGTGCGCAGAGCATGAATCAATTGTTACACACACACAGACTTGGATTTGTAGTCATTTGTAATAATAATAATTTAAAAAGATTATTAATCTCTCTCATATATACAATATATATATATATGTGTGTGTGTGTATATAGTTATTTCTTTCGGTTGCTCCCATGAAGGAGTCGCGACAGAGGACCATCCGATCCGCACAACAACTTAGCACAGGTTTTACGCCAGATGCGCTTTCTGACCCAACCTTTCCATTTCATCCGGGCTTGTTACTGACACTACATCCAGTGGCTGGGGTTTGGGCATTGGCAGGGAATTGAACCCGGGCCCTACGCATGACAGGCGAGAGATCTACCACTGAGCCACCAATGCCCTCATCTGTACAGTATATATATAGAGCCAGACATATACTATGTATGTCAGCCAAAAAATTTATATTTATTTTTTAACATTTTTTTTCTGCCAGCTGTTGTGCACGTCTGCGACTCTCTTTTTTGACACTTGTTAGATATCTAGCCATCTGCTGAAAAATGAGACTGGAAGCCGGAAATCATTTTTTCCCCCTTACTCTAAACCTGGCGTCCATCCATCTAGCCATCTAACCGTCCATCCATCCTTTTGACTGTCATCTGTTTTAATGAGGGCGACACAAGATCAGAGCCTGACGTTGATGGACACAAGTGTAAGAAGATTGATTAAGGAAGGATGACAAGGTAAGGTGTAGAAAAGAGAACAGCAGTTGTACACAACAGAACCGGGACACGAGTGCAGGAGCAAAACAAAATAAGGGTGAATAAACACGCATTATTGAATGTTAACCAGGACTATCTAGTTTATGTGACAGTTTAATCGCTTTCATTTCCCATCCGCAGCCAACTATCCCTCATCATATGACAGTTACAATCCAGGAAGGTTTGAAGGCTAACAAGTATTTCTTGTGAATAAGTTGCATTATTTTCCAGCTAGAGCGTAGAATGTGAAATTGATTACTGCTTATGCTATAAGTATTATTAGTTAATGCTGCTGATTCTATCATGTGTGCAACAATGTGTCTAGTCTATTTTTAAAATATTTTTTAACTCAAATCAAGGCAAAGCAAATCAATCAAATTACTGTAAATAGGGAAGATATATCTCACAATTACGTATAATAGTCAGCAGGTGGCGATATTACCGCTTCAAATATTACACGCAATGCACTGTGGTTATGTAACGCAAGTAATGCGCAATTGTAGTGAAGTAGAAAGTACAGATATTAGGAGTAAAAGTAAAATGTGTCAAATAATAAAACTACTCACGTAAAGTATAGATGATGAAAATAGATGTATAAGTATAGATGTGAAAACTGTACTTAAGCACAGTAACAAAGTAAATGTACTTAGTTACTTTCCACTTCTGGCTGTGACATCATTGGGATTCAAACTCATTACCACTTTTGTCCAGCACCATAGCGTTTGGCGTAGGATATTGTTAAAGATGTTAGCATTTTCTGGCCAGAGAGGAAAATACTCTGTAAAACTTAAAACAAATTTTTAACTGATTAACAGCTTATGACTGGATAAAACATAACGTAGTATTAGCTACAGAAACTGATTTATGTTTAGAACTACAACCATCTATTTTGTTTGTTTTTCCACTATACTACAATTTTGTTTTTAGGAATTGATTTGGTCCACTGGACCTGTAATCTCAGTTCACCTGTTTATGACTCCTTACATAATACAAGGGTGAGTCAAAAATTATCCGCACTTCAGTTATATGTGTGAATGAATGGACACAAGGAAGGTTACACATCAAAAAGTGTTAGCCATCAAGAAGGAGTCGGACGTCCGTTCACGCCCACAGCTGATGACAACATTTCATCCTTCTATAGTCCTGATCTTGCTCATTTGGACCACCTGTTCACCTGTTTTATCTTGCTCCACCTTTCACCTCTTTGATCTTGCTCCACCTTTCACCTCTTTGATCTTGCTCCAGCTTTCACATGTTTGATCTTGCTCCACCTTTCACCTGTTTGGTCACTTGAAAGTAGCTCTGCAAGGACCAAGATTCACTTCTGATATGAATTAAATAAGTAAAGACACACTGCATTCGTAGCCTATCCTAAAACTTTTTAATGAGGGAATAAAAAAATCTTGTTTGACAGACTGACAAAGTGTTTTGAAAAGCAAGAAGGTTAGGAGGGTAAAAAAAAAATTCATACACCCAGACTGTGGATCACTTTTGACTTACCCTAGTAGATAGCAACAATAACCAGTAACGAACCAGTAAGATCGTAATCAAAGATATCAGAAGGTACCACTGACATACTGTAGAATATAGAATCAACTGGATGTAACTTACAACTGGACATGAACATTGTGTAAATATGACTAACAAGGGGGTAAAGTTTGAATGCTTAAACAGCAACTAAATTGCATTAATTAATTCATAAAAAAGATGACGTAAGGGAACGACTCTAAGCAAAAGTGGGTAAGAATACAAGCACAAGCGCGTGTGAAGCACAGAGTCACAGCTGACTGAGAATTGTATATAAAGTGTTCTTGGTGGAGGCATTCATGAGGCACAAGGTCTATACTTAGAGGAACTGCACAGTTGGTATGCATACTGAGCGCAGATTTTTGGCAACGAATACGAAACTAAAAAACAAAACACAAAAGACATTGTGATGTGATGCAATCTGTTGTAATGCACCCTTATTCTATTCCCATTTGTCAGTCAGTATGAGTTTATACATGGGCTATTGCTCATGAAATTTGAATAAAAACATAATATGTCTAGTATTTTAAAAAGTCTTTGAAGTGTACTGCCATGCAACCCTGTGCTAGTCTCTTGACTTTCTGTCCAGTATCTGTCCACTGTATAACACGCACTCACTCATCGTCTATACCGATGAGTCTTTATTCTGTATACAGGGTCATGGGGGACCTGGAGCCTATCCCAGGAGATGTAGGGCAAGAGCCGGGGTACATTGGACAGGATGCCAATTTATCACAAATGCTATAATTATTATTATTATTTTTTATTATTTTTTTATATAAATGATGTTTCTATAAAGCAGATCTGAGAGACGTTCTGTCTGTAATGAAAATCACAGGTTTATATTAATGTCATAGTGCATGCATAATAAGTAAAACCTTATTGTTTCTATAGTAACAGCATATTCACAAGGACTTAGTTCAGGGATGCGCTACTTAAACAGCATAAGAATGTGAGTAATACTTGATATGAGAAACAGTTTGTTTATCGGCTATGGAAGGAGTCTTGGATGTCAGTGCTTTGTAACAGGCAGAAGAGACCGTTCTTTTTTTCTGACAAGTCTTCAGGGCAGTTTCTCTATAACATGACAAAAAGTATGGTCTTAATTCAAGAGGGAAAAAAGCAGAGAAGCTGGCGAGGGGACGACTGTATGTGGTTGGCGTATATGTATGGCGCAGATGTGGCTATAAATAGATCAAAAGTCAAAATGGTAATCTTTGGAATATCTCTGTGGTATAAGAGGAATAAAACTCTTCTCATGCAGGGAAATTCAGCTTTGTTTACACCACTCTATCATTTTCCATAACCGCATGCTCCCCAAGTCTCTTATGAGGCAAACTGAAATCCATTCAGTTCAGAAAAGAATTAATTCAATTTTCCAATTTGCTGCACACAAAGCATTTAAATCTCACTGTAAACAGAATTTCAATAACAGCCCAATTATTGAGATGAGAAATTGCACGAACGAGTAAGAAATTGAAATCCAGTTATATAGGAATGCATGGAATGTAATAAATTTTTCATTCGAATTCTGAACGCTGTGTGCTTCCATAAAAAGCGAGCATGTCTTTGTCGTTGGTAGAGCTCTGACTGAAGTGTGTGTGGAGGGTCAGTCCAGTGCTGAGGTCAGTTGTGATGCTGAGACGGGTGAAACTCCTGCTGAGAAATCGTTATCACCCTCCGAGTGTTCCGTCCTGTCTCAGCCAATCCGGTTATCACAGATATCACAGATACCCCTCCCCACTGTATGAGTCCTGACTGAAACAGGGTTACGGTAATAAACACGGCACCATGAAGGACATGAACAAGTAAACGTACACACGTCATGAAAGAACCTTGGTTTTTTTCATTTTTTTTTTTCATGGAAAATTGAAAGGAAAGTAGGTCTTCAGGAGGTGCACTATTGTCCCAAAACTTTATTCCCCCTGCGGTGCATTCAGAAGGAGACTCCCTACTTAGGCAGCGGTGTTGGGCAGCGTTTGTGCTCAGGAGATAAAGTCTGTCCCATTTCGAAGGCAAATCAAAGGACTGCTGTTTTAGAAGGTCTTTCTTGGAGAAAAAAAAAGAGCAAGACTTTGAGAAATGGATGTTCATAGTGAGATTTGTGTTTATTTATTTATTCTTTTTCTTTATTTATTTTGTACTTCGGTCCGTCCACGTGCCATCCGGCAATGGATCCTCTTCCCACCCTGGAGATATATCCATCGTTGTGTGGCAGTGTGACACCTGATTGTCATTCACACATTACAGGCAATTTGGGAACACCAGTTACCCTAACCTGCATGTGTTTGGACTGTGGGAGGAAACCAGAGAACCAGGAGAAAACCCACCAAGCACAGGAAGAAAACATGCAAACTCCATGCACACAGACCTGAGGCGAGAATCAAACTCGGACCCTGGAGGTCCAAGGCCAGAGTGCTAAAAACGAACATTTTAGAAATGCACATTATTATGTATACATATACATAATACATACATATAATAGATATATACAAAAGTTTAGGCACCCATGGTCAAGAGACGTTTTATTGATTTTAGAAGTAAACTAATAAAAATATATATATATGGGTCAGTAATACAGTAATAACATATGCTGGAGATTTAAGGATACAACGGTATCACTTTAATCAGTTTTTAATTCTGGTCAGGAAGTTTAAGACTGTAGGAAGTTTAAACAGAAGTGTGGGGCATCAATCAGTATCAGCCATATTAATTTGAGAGAAGCAACACTTGATATAAATCAGCATGATAATACAAACCGGATTCCAAAAAAGTTGGGACACTTAACAAATTGTGAATAAAAACTGAATGCAATGATGTG
>JAQQZT010000019.1:14940232-14957585 GCA_030068275.1 Clarias platycephalus | reverse complement strand
TCAGGTTTGTATATATATATATATATATATATATATATATATATATATATATATATATATCACACTGTATATATAACATTGAACCCGTTTGAAGTAGTGCTGCTCAAAAATCAAAATCGCATAATTTTACGGTGATAAATAAATATTGGCAAACATCCTTTTAAACGTTGCAGTTTAAATCGCAGTTGCAATATGCGTCAGAATAATCGCAATGTGATTTTTCTTATTTGAAGACAATCTATGTCTTATATATTTCTGGAAAGGAAAAGAAAGAAAATAGAATGGTGTACAAGTATGGACGCTGTGCATGGCAGGGATAATTATACATCTTTTCTCATCATCTTCTTCTTCTTTTTCACCTCATCTTGGGCTGTTAGGTTTAACACCCCTGCTTTTTAAACACACACTCACACAAACTCAGACACACTTGGAACATTATTTATCTTCTCTACTAGCACTTTTCCTCTTTATCCGCCATCTTATGTTCAAAGTGCAGTAACGTGTTAAATATTTTTAACTGCACCTACTATTTTTTATATTTAGCAATAGTGCTGCTATAGGAATAAGGACATTAGGACATTATGTGGGTCAGCCATTGTTTTATAAAGCTTAAAAATCTCACGAATCGTAATGCTTTGCTGTTTTATCTAAACTTTTTGACCGTTTTTTATTTATATCAAAAACTTTGAATGTTCCGTGGCACCAGGACCTCTTTGTTGCTCTACGCCATAGTAATGACATAATCTGGGTTGTGATTTTTCCCTGGGAAAAAAAAATAAATGTGAGCAATAAGGCTCAAACGACTGCACATTTGGTCCTGATGACTTCTCTCTGTAACAAGCTTTGATATTTGCTAATTAATCTTTGAATAATTATTCTATTTTCTTCATCAGTGCTGTAGAGCTCGTGGCACTTTTGTGTGTGAGAGTTATGGAGCTTAATTAATATATGTTAGTTAATCAACTTAAGTAATATCCAAATTAATGGGGCATATTATAAATATTAAGACAAAATGAACAATAAATATTATTTATCGTTCATCTTTAACTGATCAGCGCTAATATATATCATACTGCATTTTTAAAATAGGGATCACAAATCTTGTTGCAGCAGACAAAACCTCCCAACACAAAGCATGTAGACAGACCTCCTGATATAAAACATGCACATAAAACCTCCCAATACAAACTATGCACTGTACAAAAAAAAAAATCAAAAAACATAACATGTACACGCAAACCTTACAATACAAAACAACATGTAAAAGTATGCATGTTGTTTTGATTACAAAAAAAACAACAACAAAAAATAGGCATTATAGACGCCCGATACAGAACATCAATTAGACTAAAACTCTGAATGTAAAGCATGCATGCAATTAATACATTTCTCACCACAAAAAACATTTAATAACACGAACACTCAAATATAAACAATGTAGACAAATCCTCATCATACAAACCATTTAGAGAAAACCTCTTACAGAAAAAAATAACACACAAACAAAACCTCCGCGCTCACCGGACGCTACGAACGCCAGAAAAACGCTCGGTTTTAACGTCCTTGTGAACAAGGCCTTAGAAAACCCTCCCATGCAGACAAAACGTCCTAATACAAAACATGCAGACAAAACCTCGCAATACAAAAATAATATTTAGGCAAACGTTCCTAATACATAACAAAATTTAGACAAACTATTTAAATACAAAACAACACAAAAAAAAAACATGTACACAAAACCTTGCAAAACAACATTTAGACAAAACCTTCTAATATACAACTTGTAGACAAAACCATGCAATATAAAACATTTAGATAAAACCTCACAATACAAAACATTATTCAGACAAGACCTTACAATACAATACGGTTAGACCAAATACAAACATGTAGACAAAACCGTGAACCACAAAACAACATTAACAGAAACCATACTAAAATTAGTACCACAGTTTGGTCATAAGAAAAACACTTGATAGTGAGCCTAATTAAACCTCATAAAACAAAACAATATTTAGATAAGACTTTACAATACAAAAACATGTACACAAAACCTCCCAATACATGAAAACATTTAGATAAAACTCTGCAATAAAAATATTTCGAGAAAACCTAATAATACAAAACATATAGACACAACCTCCCATTACAAAAAAATATTATACAGTATGTACTATATTACTATATGCACATGGATACTTTTAGAATGCTGTCATAGTAGAAATAAAAGTAAAATATTTGCTAATAATAAAGTAACATTTATGCAACAACAACAACAAAAAAATGCATGTCATATTTAGCAATAATCCTACACAAACGTGCTTGTGCAACATTATGCAATATGCTGTGCAGTACTTGAATAAAATAACAAGACAGTATAAAGAAATATATAACAACTGTTTCGGATATAGAATAAATGGTGGGAAATGCAGTAAGTGTAGTTTTGGTTCTATTTACAAGAGGTATTGTCCTGTAAAATGCACACTGCAGTGTTTATACATTGTGTGTCAGTGTGTGTGAGGACAGCATGGAGGTGGAAGTGGTACTGTAGAGGGTGGCTGTTGTTTATGAAGCTGACAGACTGGGTGGTATAAGCTATCACAGAGTCTGGAGTTTCTGGCTATGATTCTCTGGTACCATGTACCCAGACTTCATGAGCAGGAACAATGAGTGGGCAGGATGGGAGGGAACCTTGATGACAATACGAGCCCTTCTGCAGACTCTCCTGTGGCGGATATCCTGCAGTGTGTGGGAGAATCTGTCCTTGTGAAATCTGTGAGGTTGCGTCTCCTTAAATCTAAACTAAATATCAGCAGAGCGTCCAGGATTCGTGCATGCTCCTTTTGTTTGCAAGGTTATGAAAAATCAGGGCTGAGACCTGTGGTGCAATTGTCACACCTGTTATAGCTGTCTTGCTTCAGACGTGTCTCAGGGTGAAGTTAGCGAGACTGAGGCTGAAAGGACCTGGTAGTGGCTATGGTTGTATGGATGAATTGCAATCGAGTAAGGGTTTATTAAAATGATGAATATGAAGGCTATACACAATACCTATACTATAAATAGCTTCACACTGACAGGTAATTATAAAACAGGTTCTCTTTAAAAGGGTGATTTAGGTCTGTCTGTCAATCTACTGCCTAACTGAAAAACAAGTTGCTGTTTCGGATGGATCAAATTGTTTCCCTGCATCAAGGAAAAAAATTAACCTGGGAGCATAATTTAAAAAAAAAATCACAGCTGTATTTACTAGTGAAAGGAAGAGCTTTTCACGGTGTGATGAAGACTCTCAGAATTGGGTCTGAACCACTGTTTGGCCATAAAAAAAAAAAACACTTATTAGTGAGATTAATTTAAAAAAATACATTTTATAGGGATCGTAATGACTTGGGTGGTCATATGGTTCGACTCTATTACAGAGTGATTGGTGTGTCAAGGTAAAAAGGGAAATGAGACTCTAGAAGCAGTGCTATGATCTGGTGTTGCTTCAGTTGGTCAGGTCTAGGCTCATCAATGTTATGTGGCAATAAAATAATACAGCTGACCACCTGAGTGTGCAGAATGTCCAGGTTATCAAATCAGTTGAGTTTCTCCAACCTGGTGGCTCAGCCATATTCCAGGACTGAAAGAACATGAGGAATCATTTTCACACATGAATTGGTGAGCGCATTTTTTATTGTGATAAAACATCATTAGAGTGTGCGAACCTTTCTTCAGCCAGGCCGTGTATGTCGATGCATAAAGAGAATGGTGACACATAATTGGCGAAGCACATTCATGCAAGTATCCAATCAGCCAATGATGCACCAGGCGCACATTGCATAAAGTCATGCAGAGACAGATCATGAGCTTCAGGTATGTTATGTCAAGTATCAGAATAGGTGGGGAAAAAAGTGATCTCAGTGACTTGAAGTGTCTCCAGATCTTTTTAAGATAATAGTGAAATACATCCAGTGAGTTGAGGTTTTGCAGGTGGAAACACCTTATGGTTAACAGTAGGTATAAAGTAACAGATAATCCGTGTTTACAGCTGTAGTGATCAAGCAGCAGGTCAGAATGTATAACATGTCAAATGGTAATGTGTGTAAGGTTTAACAACAGAAGATCACACTGGGTTGCAACACTGTTAGCCAGGAAGACTGGAATCGGAGGTCACTGGTGGTACAGACTCACTAAAACTGGAGCATTCAGGACTTACCAGACAGACTGTCCTATATCCTAAATGCTCCAGTTGTAGTGAGTGTACTGTACATCTACCTATACATATAATAGAACGGTAAAGTCGCTGTGTGTGTGTGTGTGTACATTTAAGATATTTGCGGAAAAATTATTTGGGGGACAGATGTGATCTAATACCAAAGTAATAGACCACATCTGCCAGTTTTTTGCATGAATCACGTAAAAACTACTGAATTCATTTTAATTCATAGGGTTTTATTTTGCTGAACTTGATGTAACATACAGGCTTTGTTTTACCGTAGTCGGCCCATGGGAAGAGCATTATTTGATAAAGATGGCGCTGTACTTTTTTTTTTTTTTTTTTTACCCCCTTATGAGTGTGCATTTGAAATCTACAGTGGTGTTTACCCCCTTACTGATTTCTTTTTTTTTTTTTTTTGCATGTTTGTCGCAATTTAATGTTTCAGATCATCAAACAAATTTGAATATTAGTCGAAGATAACACAAGTAAACACATCATGCAGTTTTTAAATGAAGGTTTTTATTATTATGGGAAAACAAAATCCAAAACTACACAGCCCTGTGTGAAAAAGTGTTTGCCCCCCCCATGTTAAAAAACTTAACTCTGGTTTATCACACCAGAGTTCAATTTCTCTAGCCACACCCAGGCCTGATTACTGCCAAACCTGTTCGCTATCAAGAAAAGGACTTTAATAGGACCTGCCTGACAAAGTGAAATAGACCAAACCATCCTCAAAAGCTAATAATTGAGAAAAGACTTTTTCACACCACTGTATTTAATAAACGCAATCTTATACCTTCATTCCATGCACTGTACAGTATCACGTAAAAAAAAAAAGTGTAGGTTTCTATATTTCTATAGATATTCTATAATTTGTTTTGTGTGCAATTGTTAATTTTGAAATTTGACTTACACTTTAGGTATTTAGGAAAGTAGCATCAACTGGAGCATTGCAGATACAGAGGCCATTAAATATACGGAACCAGCAACAACTACAGCAAGACTCTATAATGACTGAATAAAATTAGTATGAACCGTCTCATGCTGTATTTAAAATAAATCCAGAAGCTCCAAAAATTTTTTTTTTAATTAGCACGATTAATTGTGCAGTGCTTTCACGTAGGAGCAGGAAAGCAACACAGCTCAATCATGCTGATGAAGTGTTTGTTTATCCAATCTTCCGCTCGGTGAACCTTAAAAGTGTGTGTTTTCGTGCGTGCAGGCGGGCGTGTGTGTGTTTATACCAGCTTAAAAGGTCAGTGGTTTGGGAAGCAGACCCTCCAACGAAATGCGAAAAAACACTGTGATTTGTTTCGTTTTTTCACGCCGGAGTTTGACAGATGTTCATTGTTTTACTTTTCATCCATAAAATTCGAAATGTGCGAGGAAATGAGTGTTTGTGAAGAATATAAATGTGGCATCAACTAGTGATTGTTGCTAGGAGTAATTAGCAAGAAGTTTTAGTTGAGTTAGAAATTCCTTTTCGATGTTGTTTTATATTTTCTTAACAAAAAGACATACATCAGTAACCTAGCTATATTTTCCAGTTGCCAAGCAACAGCAGTTTTATGACATCAGCTACGTAAATAAACAGCACAAATAAATTTGAAAGTTCTACTGACATCACCAGTATCCCAATAATAACCATGACGGTAATGATGATGATGATGATGATGATGATGATACAATTTTCAGCATGAACTTACCCATCAGTAGCCAAAAACTTTTGCCATTACCACAACTTTCGATAAGTTTTCACTATGTGTTTGTGTTCTGTTCCTGTCCAACCTCATAGACCTGTGTGTGTGTGTGTGTGTCCACAGAGCTGGATGCAGAGGAGTGGTGTAAGTTGCTTTGTTTCGAGTGCCTGGGCAGTCGGATCAATGACATCAGCCTCGGTGAGCCGGATTTATTAGCAGCTGGAGTACAGAGGGAACAGAACGGTGCGTGTTTAATTAAGCACTTGCTAATTAATTCTTTGAAGATCAGCAAATTTGTGAACGCCATCCTTTATGAGATGCTCGGTTCAAAAGCGACCCAATTATAAATGTTATTTGAATGAACCTATTTCGAATTTGTAGGTGCTTGACTTCATTTCCAGTTTTATTATGAAATTGAAATGGTATAGAGTGGGCTGAGTGTTTAAATAACAGAACAAGTAAAGGAGCGCGTTATTGTGAATAATGGTGGATATGACTGGATCGTAGCAGAGGTGATGGAATAATAATAAAAAAAGTTTAAAAAAGTTAAAGTTTAAATGTTGATATTTAATTCTATCAATAGACCAAAATGAAATGATTATCACAGCTTTTTTATAATCTGACTGCAGATCCTTAGCAATTTTACAGTATGTATTGTCTATTGCTTATTACAGTATTTTTAAAAGTTTGTTTTCTATATTTTTATTTCTGAATTGGCAAAGTGGATAAGCGACCTGGAATACCTGGAAAGGAGTAGAAATTAATTAATCAACCTCTATTCATATAGGATCAGCGGTGGACAGTAACAAAGTAAACATAATTTGTTACTCAAGTACATTTTATTAAGTATTTGTTCTTTCTTTGGAAAAGTATTTCCATTTTGGTGGACTTTTCCCTTTTCCTGCACCACATTTCAAAGTAAAAGATCTCATGGGGGTGTTCGATTCAAACCAGGTCTTGTGATATGATGAAATTCACCGTACACTCCTGACCTCGCTCCTAGACATTTTCACATTTCACATGTTTGGGCCATTAAAGGAGTTCCTGGGAGGCCAGTGTTTCAGACATGAAGCAGGCAGTCTGTTTGTGGCCCTGACGTAGTGAAAAAAAAACAAGTCCTGGTTTGACTTGAACGCTCCTCGTATTTCTTCTTTATTTATTTATTTATTTATTTATTTATTTTTACTTCATTATGCAACATCTATTGTTCGTTCTTACTTATGAGTGGGAAAAAAGACGCCAGTTAGGGTTTGCTTTACTGGCTTTATTATGTCTGAAATACTCTGACCTGTTGGTTGTACAGTATCTACCTGGTGAATATAGACGGTTACTGTTTAAAAGAGTAACAGCCTAAAAATGCTGAGCACCTGGAAAATATGACCAAAAAATAAAAAAAAAATTAAAAATCTGGACTCTGACTCACCACCTCAACACCCTTGGCCTTATTTGAAAGATTTATTTTTTCCACAATGTGGAACAGAAGAAAGAGTTGTTCCTTTTCACATGCTTTTTCTATCTGGCTCAATAGTAGCCCAATTTTGTGGGTAATGGGTAATCTAATGTAAGCTTGCAGCAGCAAATCTTTCATCTACGTGTTGCAAATGAATCTGTTATTACCGTGATTTTGGTGTGTGCATGCCAGATAGTTAGCTAAGTAATTGGTAATTCTTGAGCAGTGAAGCGTCACTACACTACAACCTAATATAAAAACAGCAACGCAGGCTGGAGCTAGTAATCACTTGCAGTTTTATGCATTCCCATTATCTAGCAGGGTGTTTTATATTAGTTTATTGTGTGCGAAGCTTATTAACTGAATAAAGCTCTCATTTCGTGCAGTAACAATTGGACTTGGGTAAATTAGACCTGTTTCTGCTAGCCGTGCATGCAGCTGATGATGCTGAAACAGTTAACAGGTGGAGTGGAGCTCTTCTTAAACCAACCGAGATTACACAAATTTCCACAAATTCAGCTAATCACGACCTCGAAGAACCATCAAACGATCTCAGTCCACCTGAGATTTTTCCTTTTCTCTAGTGAAAGTGTGGTAACCATGAGCAGAAGTGATGAATCTTGAAATAAAAAGGTCTCAAATCCTCTGTAGATGCATCCATAGATGCAACCTGTCGGTGTGTCCCTGATCCCTGCGCACTCCCTGAGAACATTAGGTAGCACCCAGTATGGTATCGGGGCAAGACAAGATCAAAGACCCAGCCAGCGTCTACATAAACAGCCGGCATTATTAAGAGAGGGAGCAGCACGCCATCTGTCAAGCGTGCACTTTCAGCTTTAAGTTAAGACACATAAATAACACACAAGCCCTCGGGAAGGGTTGACTCGTCCAGATATGGCAAGAGCTCATTTTTAGTTCACTCCTGAGGAGACGGTGGAGCTCTGTTTGTATATCGTCATCAGTTTTCTTTAGTTACTTTTCAGTACTCCAAGTAATAATCCCATGCTGTCCCCCCGAACGTGAAGGTATTCCGTCCTCATATTTCATTAACCCACTCAGGAGCCCTGCATAAGGGCTCTCATACGTACTATTACATCCCGTGGTGTGGCTCACATCCCGCACCAAGTAACAGACGGCTCATGATAATATACAGTATTCTGTACGAGTGTCCCACAAATTTTATGACCATATATTAACTCATCTGTCCAAAGTGACATGAGAGAGCAAGTAAATTCTAATCACATAAATGATAAGAGAAAATTAGAGCCATAATATGGTGCCTTGAAAAAGTATTCATACTGTACGCCTTGAACCTTTCCACATTTTGTCACATCACAACCACAAACGTAAATGTATTTTGTTGGGAAAGTCATAAGAATTCCAGTTGGGTTTCTTATGAGTTTCTTTCAACACTGGCTTTCTTCTTGCCACTATTCCATAAAGGCCAGATTTGTGGAGTGCACGACTAATAGTTGTCCTGTTGTGCCGTGGATCTCTGCAGCTCCTCTATAGTCACCATGGACCTCTTGGCTGCTTCTCTAATTACCGCTCTCCTTGCTCAGCCCGTCGGTTTAGGTAGACGGCCATGTCTTGGTACATCTGCAGTTGTTCCATACTCTTTCCGTTTTCGGATGATGGATTGAACAACGCTCTGAGATGTTTAAGGCTTGAAATTTTTTTTTTTTTTAAAGGACCTAACCCTGCTTTAAACTTCTCCACAACTTTATTCCTGACCTGTCTGGTGTGACCCTTGGGTTCACTAATGTTCTGTAACAAACCTCTGAGGGCTTCACAGAACAGCTGTTTTTATATGGAGATTAAATTACGCACAGGTGCACTCTATTTACTAATTAGGTGACTTCTGAAGGCAATTGGTTCCACTGGATTTTAATTAGGTGTATCAGAGTAATGGAAGCTGAATACAAATGCATCCACCACTTTTTTTTTTAATGAAAATTTTTTTTTTCCTTCCACTTTTTTTTCTTTCACAATTATGCGCATCTGTGCTGGTCTATCAAATAAAATCCCAATAAAATACATTTATGGTTTTAATGTGACAAAGTGTGGAAAAGTTCAAGGAGATCAAGGTACAGTAACTTGTACAGTACTTGGGAGGTGAGTACTTTTGTACTTTTACTAAGTAGACATATACCTGGAGGACTACTGTTACTGCAGTAATACTTAGTAGAGGATGTGTGTAGTATTTCCTCCATCACTGTTTAGGATTCAGTCGAGGCCAAAAGTTAAATATGTCACTTGAGGACAAATGAGAGACAATTTCCAGTAATATTCAATATGATTGCATTAAAATCCCTGCTCTAAAATAGACGGCAATTAGGTATCCTGCTTGTTTTTACGAGATTTTAATGACGTTTTTTACTTTTATCTGATGTAACTGCAGTTACACCAGGACTACAGGCTGAAATCCTGAACTGATATTTGGTAAAAAATTTTGCTGCGAGTTTAAGATTTCTGTTCGTTTATTTTTTTCTATAACACATCTATCAAACACATAAAGCTGTCGCCATCGCCGGCAAGATGAAATTTTAATTGCAGCGGCAAAATGATACTTGATTACACCACATCAAAGCTGTTTTTCCCTTTCATATCTCTTATGGATGTTTGAGTATTGAAAATTAGACGGAAAACACATTCCTACAACAGACATGACTTGGCTGATTGAGTACCTTTAAGGACAGTGTGCACATTTTGGTTTCATTCAAAAACCGTTCCTTTAACACCAGTGAGCGTACAGAGGAACCAGAAACGGAGCTACGGATGAAGAAACCCAAACAGGAAGAAACATCTTGCCATTACTGTGAATCATGAGTTATTTATATATATATGACAGGCTGGGAATTTAGATTTATATGAATTATAAATTTATGCTTTAACTCAGCTGGAACCCCAATGTTGGTTGAAAAGCGCTGAAGTCGTTTTGAAAGTTAGAATGACTTTGATTGAATGACATTGCGATAACGTTGAATAAATGTCCCAAACACAACCTTGCAACCTCAAAAACCTTATTCGGAGCATTTATACTGATTAACTTCCATTCGCAAAAAACGTCTGACGACACTAATGCTCCCTGATGTTTTCGAATTCCGATCACAGACAGCTTCCTGTAGCATGTAATCTTATCTTATGCATCTCTTAGTACTGTACTGTTACCTGTTTCATTTTCATTAAAAAATATTACCATGAGGTGCTCTTACAGTAGCAACCAAATTATTACCTATATACTGTAAAGTGGCATCACTTTTTTACAGAACTTGTGCGAGACTTCATCTCAGAGTCCCGATCAGGCCATCAGTTTCAGTGTTGATTTGATTTTGTTTTACAGCACTTTGTTTAGGGCTTACTGTACGTTCAACATTTTCCTATTATCAAGAAATTCTAACTTTAAATAACAACCAAATACTAATGTTGTCCTAATGTTACCATGACAAAACCAAAAAAATCCTGTCGGGGTCGCCACCGTGGACCACCTGATCCGCACAAAAACTTGGCACGGGTTTTACACCGGACGCCCTTCCTGATGTAACCCCTTTGAACTAGGTTGCTTAATAATGTAGGAAACTTGTGTTAAGGCATATTGCAAATAACATGGGTTCCAGTATAGAGGGCAGTGTTAAATTCCGTGAACTGTTACTCAGTAGCTGTACTGTATCTCTGATCAAGCTGAAATTTGGTGCACTGCTCCGCTGTGCTGATCTGTAATTAGATATGCATGCGGCCTTATTTATAACCCAGTAAAAATCTGTCAGGATCTTGAATCTTCTCGTTCATGTGTGTATAGTAGGTATCCATGTAATGTAGTGTGAAATAAATGAAAATATCAGTACAACAGTTTACCCAACCCATAGGAGCAATAATTTGTCATAGCAATAATGTGCGATTTTTCTCTTTTTCCCCTCCTTTCATACATTTTTTTTTTGTAAAGACAGGAAGATATTGATTTGATTTCATAAGTAACCTTAGTGCTGTGAAACATATTCTGCATTCTAAAGGAGAATTTTTCATTATTATATTAGGTATAATTTGAGCAAAATATCAACGTCACAGCGCTTTTCCCTTGGAAAAGGAAACGCATTTGCGGTAATTAGTGATGAGTCATTTGGGTTACGCGCTAGTCTATTTGGAACAAATTGATATGGCTTGCTAAAGTCCAGTTCTCATTTCCCATGGCAACAGTTGGTTGGCCTTCATGGCCATGACTCACATATATGCTAGAATAATTCAAGAGTGGAAAATGGCATAACAGGAAAATAATAATGATAATAAGGTTTGAGGTTGCTGGTGTCACTGTTTTTTTTTTCTTCTTGCTTCTGTCTTTACATCAATAATAATCTGATCTTCTTTATTTGGCCTTCAGTTAATACTCACTGATGTTGCTATACACTATATTTAATATTTTAATATCATCTGTTCTCAGTAAGAAATGATCGATTCCTTTTTGAGAGATGATATTGGTTATGATTATTATTTGTCTCCAGAGAGGTTTAACGTGTATCTGATGCCCACACCCAATCTGGACATTTATGGCGAGTGCACGATGCAGATCACGCAGGAGAACATTTACCTGTGGGACGTCCATAACGCCAGAGTCAAACTGGTCATGTGGCCTCTGAGTTCACTCCGACGGTACGGACGCGACTCTACATGCTTTACCTTCGAGTCTGGAAGGTAAATATATTCTACATGAATATTTTTTGTATTTTATTATTAAATGTAGAATGAAAAAGTATCAATTTGGTGCCATGTCTAGGAAAGATAGAAAGATATTTTTCATCTTAAGTTGTCTGTTACAGTGATTGTGTTCACCTCATATTTATTTTATTTATTTATTGGTGTCGTGGTTTGGAGCTGGAAGACTAATAAGAGTGGACGCTTAAAGCCTCTAGTCGTTAAAATTCTTTCCTTCTTGTCTTAATCTGTGAGATGCAGCTCACGTCAGTGTCTCGGAGAGACTTGTGGATGTACTGTCTGACACATTGTTACCTATAAAAATAGAGGACAAAAATGCACATTGCAAAGCCGGAACCAGTTTCTCTTCATGTTAGTGTTGATCAGCACACAACTTACTGTACACCGCCTGGCCAAAAGCAGTCAGACAGTCTAAGCTTTTATTCAATCACCATTATCATTTACTGCATTTGGCACACACCTTCATCTAGAGTTTTTTTTTTCTCATTTTACATAAGAGCAATTGAGAGTTAAGGCCCTTGCTCAAGGGTCCCACATTGGCAACTTGGTGGTGATGAGGTTTGAACCTGGAACCTTCCGTAATCCAACACAATGTTGTGTCCAGTTGAGAGCTGTACAGAAAATGGTTCCTCATGCTCCCAAAAAACACTGTCTGGGATAACCAGGTCATTCAGTACATTTCAGGTCATCAGCTGACTTAGTAACGTTGCTGAGCCCAAACCTGAGCAACTGAAGCAACCCCAGATCATGAGAGGCTTGTACAGTAGGTACTAGGCATGATGGGTGAAGTGCTTAATTTACGTCTCTTCTTACCCAAACACGGCCATCACTCTGGAAAGGTTCAATCTGAACTCCTCGGACCATATGACCTTTTTCTATTGCTTCAAAGTCCAATTTTTAAACTCCGTAGCAAATTCAAGCCTTTTTTCTGAAATTGGAGAGAATCTGTCCAATCCTGTTGGAAATTATCTTACTTTCACTATTAAAGATAGCTGTTTTTTACTGTTGATTTCTTTTTCCACCAAGTGTTATCAAATTCAATTTCAAATCTCCTTTGTTGTTTTCTTTGCATGATGCAGCGCAATAATTTGACCCTTCTGATGTTTTTTTTTTTTTTTTTTTTCAGACAGTGTATAAAAATAAAGCTGGAAAAGTCACTTTTGTTTCAAGGACGAAATGAGTTTAATGGATTTTAGCTTTTTAATGAAATTATAAAAAGGTGCTTTTAGATAATGGGGCATTTAAACTCTAAAGAGGTGACCTGGGACAGAACAGGGGGAATAAAACCAGGGTAAATTTGGAATATCATTATCAAGGACAGTTTTGGCTTCGTGGGAACATTTGGCTGGTCCCCCCGAGGACCTTTCCTTTTGGTTCTTTTTTTTTTTTTTTTTCACAGAAACAGCAGAATTTATTTCAAAATATTTCTTTCAAAAGTCTGATTTTCATCATGTTGAGGTTAGATTAAGGTTTATGCCTGGTATAATTTAGCTGCCATACATAAATATTTCAGTGTAAAATATGCCCAAGTATAGTAAGACTGTGTATGTCTGTGTGTGTGTGTGTGTGTGTGTGTGTGTGTATTACAGAATGTGTGATACAGGAGAAGGATTGTTCACATTCCAGACGAGGGAAGGAGAAGTGATCTACCAGCGAGTTCACTCCGCCACACTGTCGATCGCGGAACAGCACGAACGCATGATGCAGGAATTCGAGAAAAAGTCACAGGTTAATTGTATTTTTTCTTTCCATTCAACAATTTCGTCAGACATTAGACACTAACAGTTGGATGTGTTGAGACTATTATTCTTCTATTGTTTGAAAATAAGAAAACATAGTTTTGGGGACGGTTTCTTAGTAACGCAGATTGAATACCCAGTTAAGCAATCAACTTGGTACTGTATCTGTTTATTAGTGGCATCTTGTAGCATTTAATTAGCTCTGTTTAAAGTTTACACTCATCGACCACTTACACTTAATTTTAGGTAAACCTTTTAATTACTTGTTATCAAATATCTAATCATCCAATCACATGGCAGCAGCTCTATGCATTTACAGTAGGCATCTGTTGAAGTTTAACCCGAGCTTCAGAATGGGAAAGAACGGTGATTTGACTTTGTGAAGTGACTTGTGAACGTGGCATGTTTGTTTGGTGCCAGATGGGCTGGTCTAAGTATTTCCGAAACTGCTGATCGACTTGGATTTTACCACACAACCATCTCTAGGGTTTACAGAGAATGGTCTAAAAAAAAATAAAAAAGAAAAAAAAAGAAATACTCGGTGAGCTGCAGTTCTCTGGATGGAAATGCATTGTTGATGCCAGAGGTCAGAGGAGAATAGCCAGACTGGATCGAGCTGAAAAAAGGCAACAGTAACTCAAATAATATATCATTACAACAGAGGTATGCCGAGGAGCATCTCACATGTGGAACCTTGAATCACAGCAGGAGACCTCAACATGTCTTGAGCCACTTCTGTCAGCTACAAACAGGAAAGTGACACTGCAATTCACATACATCACGGCTCATCATAATTGGACAATAGATGGTTGAAAGATTGCCTGGTCTGGTGAGTCCTGATTTCTGCTGTGACATTTGGATGGTAGGGTCAGGAGTTTGGCATCCACCTTGCCTTGTACAGTATGAGCAGTTCAGGCTTGTGCTGGTGGTGTAATGGTGTGGGGGAGATTTTCTTGGGCACCTTATTACCTGAGGATTGTTGTTGACCATGTCTGTCCATTTAAGACCACATAGTGCCCATCTTCTGGTGGCTGCACTCAGCAGGATAACACGCCATGTCACAAAGCTAAAATCATTTCAAGCTAGTTTCTTCATCGTCATTACGTAGATCTCAATCCAGTAGAGCACCTTTGGAAGATGGTGGACAGCTGACAAATCTGTGGCGACTGCATGATTTTGTCATATAGATATGGACCAAACTCTTTAAGGAATGTTTCCAGCACCTTGTTGAATCTATGCTACAATAAATTAAGACAGTTCTGAAGGCAAAATGAGGTCCAATCCTGTACTAACAAAAGGTGTATCTACTGTAATGAAGTGGCTGATGAAGCCACAGCCATAGTGCCATATCATATTAGATGTTGGTATTAGACTCTTTGTACAAATACACATTTTCAGACTGATGCCCAACACCGGTACTAGTACACATGCTGGTGATTCATTTTATGCCGTTCTATTTAAGGATGTACATTAACTGACTTCAAAAGATGCATGAGGCTCAGTGTTGATGACAAAGTCATGGTAATTAGTGCATGAGTAAAATGAACCATGTTAAATGAGGAGAAAACCCTTAACACTGTCATGCATAAGGCCCCCCTGCTGTACAGTACTTGGATACAGTAATACATGCAGCGTTTCATGTGCAAAGTCCTCAGCACACTCTTACACACTCCAAAGTCTGCTCTGCTCACATCATGTACTGTAAAGTGATGATGTGTTTAAGCTTTTTGCAACAGATTTTACACTACACTATTGGGTAGAAATAGGGTTTATTTGGGTTCTGTCTAGGCAAGGGGTTCTAGGTTGAGGGGCTAATCTTGGAACATTTTACAAACTGGAAATGACAGTTGTAGTAGCCTGGGAAAACCCTTCCGACGGTCCAATTTGGAAATGTTTTACAATATATAAGTTGACTTTTATACGTTGAATGTGCCCTGGAAATCGATCCAGAGCTTCCCTTTGAGCTAGAGATGCTATTCTGTACTATACAACTAGTTTTTATATTCCTATTTTAATAATATAGTTAGTATAAAATGGGAATAAATACACTACCCACCATTGGCCTCCATGGGCACTAGATGGACTACATTGGACTGGAGGTTCTTTTCCTAGATGGGTGGATGGATAAAGTTTATAGTTTATCACTTTAAGGCGAATAATGATTCTAGGGGAACATTTCGCCAATTAATGCTCCCCAAAATCGTATATGTTCTGTCCACAGTTCAGCTCTTGCTCTACATCAGTAACTCATTACCTGCAGCCGTAGCTTGTTAGCAGTAAAATGTTGTCGGTACGTTTTTACTGTGCATCATCCTGCAAGCTGTTCACGTTTCCCCATCATCCCTTGCTTGAGAAACCAAAACAGATGGAGTTAATTCGTTTTGAAGAGGCATTAAGGTGTGCGAGGTCATGGTTACGAGACAGGTACTTCTTGGAGGAGTGTTTCTATCGATTCTGTCTTCATACAGTTCAAAGACAAGGTTCCTCCATCAGGATGAGCAAGCACAAGGTTCCTGTCAATATCTTTGCTGCTTAGCTAGTTCTTGAAGCTACTGTCAGGTTTGTTTAGGTTGTGGTATAAACGTGAATGCTATTGACAGTCGTTTAAGTGAGGAAAAGTCCTTCTACCTGGTGTCACCTTGGCTTCCTGTTACAGGAAAAAAAAAAAACTGCATTTAGATATTCTGTACAGACGCAGACATTTTCGAATGATTGTATCTTATTATATTTAAATAGGATTAAGTCCAGGAGTCACAGTGGATTAGCGGTTAGCACTTCTAGGGATGTGGATTAGAATCTCAGCTCTGGTCTGTGTGGAGTTGGATGTTATACGAATTGTGTAGGATTTATGGCATTACATTAATATGAAAAGTTGTGCTCGAAAAAAAGTTTGCATATGTCTTAAAACTCTGTTCAACATGCGCTCTTCATCAAGTTGAGTTTTGAGAGTTTAGAGGCGGAGACAGTGGTTGATGTCTCCTCTTTTTTCATTGATCCGTCTCAATCCCTAATCCTGCACCTAGACACAACAAGACTGGTAAATGGTGGAGCTGAGTACAATCAAATGATAAATATTTTTCTTACGTTTGATAGTAATGTAATGCCATACACTTTCCCCTACAATCTAAAGACATAAGTTGTTGTATACAGAGCGTCCGGGGGAGGCTGTGTGTGTGTGTGAGCTGTGCGAGTGATTGTGGACACTTTCAGGAGGCTTTCCCGTTCGGAGATAACGTGGGTTTATTAATTGAACGCAAGATCACTACGAAAACAAAAGACAAGCATCCAACATACACACAACCAAGAAGTCCCCAGGGTTAGTCCTTCTCTATTGTCTTTAAGTTTTCTCTTTTCACTTTTTTCTTTTCACTTTTTTCTTTTCACTTTTCACTTTTCTTTTCACTTTTCATTTTACTTTTCTTTTCACTTTTCATTTTACTTTTCTTTTCACATTTCTTTTTCACTTTTCTTTTCACTTTTCTCTTTTCTTTTCACTTTTCTCTTTTCTTTTCACTTTTCTCTTTTCTTTTCACTTTTCTCTTTTCTTTTCACTTTTCTC
>JAQQZT010000019.1:14887434-14898223 GCA_030068275.1 Clarias platycephalus | reverse complement strand
GCATGAATGGCCATCTCTAGAGTCTTATCAGTGAGAAAAGGTCTAATCTTTGCGAGCGTACGGAGCTGATAAAAGCTGATAAAAGCTGCTGATAAAAGCTGATGTCACTATATGTCCAATATGTCACATGTACCACGACCTTTACCAAGATAAAGGTGTCAACCCACGTAGTGCCTGAAATTCCAAACTCACTATAAGTACAAAAGTATGCAAACACTTTAGACGAATTTCAGTGAAAATCACTTGGCTGCAAATCAAGGTGTTTGTGGTGATACGTTGTGTTTCATTTACGCCAAGCGCTGCACTGTGCAGGAACTTCTTTAGCGTGGTCTCACTACTCCAAAGGATATTGTTACAAATAGTTTACTGTTTTTTTTTTACTAACCATGCTTCAAAGAAACCTGTACTTGTCCTTTTCTGATTGTGATTTATGAACATAAAGATTTAACACATTTACAGATATCTGTAGGTCACATGTTGTAGCTCTTAGGGTTTTCACTAAGCATTAAACAATCTGTCCTGTAAAAATAACAGCAATTGTCTTGAAGGCTCTCCATTTGAATCCCCCTCACTGTACAATGGAGATTTTTTTTTGTAGATCGCCTTATAACCCTTCACAAATATCATAGATCCCTCATCAATATCAACAATTGCTTCACTGTCTTTTTTCTTGGCCTGAGTGACCCAGAACCCCAAACTACTCAGCTTTCATAAAGATTATTATTAACTAAACTTATCTATGTTATTTATGTGCATCTCATAAATAACACCTGATGACTGTGGAAGTAGGACGTGTTGCTAAGATTTAATCATCTGAAAGTAGCAGAAATTAAATTAAATTAGCTAAAATTAGCTAAAAGTGGACCAGACATTTGTTTATTTAGAAGAAGAAGAAGAAAAAAAAAAAGAAATGATGGTGTACTTTATTTTTCTCATGACTGTATATTTCTGTTCACATTTGGCAAATCATTGCCCATTCACTTTGTTTGAGATTCCAGTTTTCTTTTGGAATGTGTTTTATTGAACCATTTGGGAATTTCTTTTCATTTTCTTCTCCCCTGCAATTGAAGACCTTGGGGATGCAAACTTTTGCAATCAATAGTTTGATATCCTTGACATGCACTAAAAAGGATTCACACTCAACAGACTGGGTCAACAGAAGCACTATTAAAAATTTATTTCAGACTGTGGAAGCCATGATTTAAATAACATTAGTGTCAGATGTATTTAAATATGTTGAAATAAGAAACAAAAAAACATTTAATATAAAAATAGGAATGTACATTTTCAATGAATTTTTGCACTAACATTTATTAAAACTAAAAGACTGTTTATGGCACTTATGTGTTTAAAAGGTGGCTGAGATGTTCAAGACATTTCAGTAAATGTGTGTTTGTTTTTTCTTCTGTTTTCTCTTCTGCACCTGTAAATAAAACAAAAAAAGGGGGTAAAGAATATCAGTATATATCATGCTCTTATCATAATACCAAGGCAATACACATACTGGTTATGTCTGAATGATATCAGTGAAATATTCTCTTCATTGCCATGTACTATATGTTTGCCGAGTGGGAAAACGCCATCAGATGTTTCGGTGATTGATTTCTTTGAAAGCATCCAAATATCTATGAGGGACGTTCAAGTCAAACCCGGGACTTTTGATTGTGCAGAATAAAAGAACACGGTGTGGAAAAACTTTATTGGCCTACAATTGTATTCAAGTGTGAAGTACTAAATACCCAGAAGGCCTCTGTTCAAGGCCTTGATCTGCTCGTTATAATAAAAGAGGAGGCGCCTGCATGACAAATTGGGGAAGTAAAAAATATACAAGTAGAAGGCAGGGATAGGAAACAAAGCAATAAGTAAAAATGATAATACTAGGAAAAATAATAATACTAATATTTACTCATTTTTATTTTGTTTTATAGCTGTTTACTTATAACTAACAATAATTAAGCAGGAAAGTATGCAAAGTGTGACCCGAGACAAAGAAAAGACACAAAGAAAGCAAGAAATAAGGAACTTAAAAGCAGGCAGAATGTAATGGAAAAGTGCGAAAAGTTCTTTGCCAAAATAAGATTAACTGAGACGCTTAGGAAAAGTTAAAAGAAAGAACTTTCAGTTCCGTTTTTTCTGGACACAGAGCACAGATGGTCAGACTTCCCGTTTTTAAAGCTAAAAAAACAAAGGGATCAATAGTTAATAATCAAATCCATTACTATCCCTTACTACACTTTATACTATACTACATTTATCAATGAAAGTTGTAACTTTTTGAATATTAATTAATTAATTAATATAACTAATTGCTAATCCATAATATATACGTATATTATCAAATATATGACTTTCTTTTAATGTCATATAGCTTAATAATCAAATTATGAGTAAAGAAGAATAGGATTATTTTATGAATCAAAATATTAATGATCAGTCTTTTAAATAAGGAAAAATAATTATAATAATTAGTCAATAATAAGAATATTTAAAATAATATAATCTAATGCAATCAAAGCTTTGACAAAATTAATAAAATTGACCCTAACTGTACTTAGTCAGGGTGTACCCTAATCATTAGGTCCAATAATTATTCATTATAATCTTCAGATCATAAAAAGAATAAATAAATAAAGTATAATAAAACTCAAAATTGACAAATACATTATTTCAATAACTTTAAAGAATGTTATTGAATAGGAATAGGAAAATAAGAATAAGATTATTATGCATCTTAGAAAAAGCTTAAAACTTTCTCCGACAAAAACCCAAGTCTTCACAAGCAGTGATCAATAGTCTAGTTAGGAAAACAGGAACAAACCAAACTTTCTCCAAAAAAGGGAAAAGAGTAAGAGTAAAAACTACATTTATGTCTTTATATGATTCCCTGCTACACTAATGCACTTATCTCAGTGTATCACTAGTGCCTGGATACTATCAAGGGTAGAAAGTTTTCCTAGTACACTAGAGCGATGATCATGCTGCTTTATTCACGTCTGAAACGCTGGTCTGGGAGGAACTCCTTTCTAGGCACACATGTGGAAATGGCCTGATAACTCATAGTTAAATACCTGTAATGTGCAAGTGGTGTTGGTAAATGATGGCGTGTGCAGTTCCCACAGATAGATGCGTCTCTTCTGCAAGTTGGTGAAAAGTTATCTGTCGATTTTGGAGGACTCACTGAATGTTCGCAGGAATGACTGCAGTGGGCTCTGAGCCACACGACAGGATCATCATTCATCATTCTTTAAAGCGTCTGCACCATTCAAATGTTTTACTGCAGCTAAGAGTCTCATCAGCGCACTATTCTTGAAGTCTTGTAAATGTCAATCAGTTTTACACCTTCGTTCATGAGAAATTTCATCACATCTTGGTTTGACTTGAACGCCCCTCATAGATTTGGCCAGAGTTTTCTAACAGTCCCATAAGTCTGGATCCACAATCCAAAATGTATTTAAAACCATTAATTATAGCAAATGAGCTTCTGGCTTCTTAGAATTTGACTATTCACTGAATAATTATGTATCAGAACATAAGTTTTTACACGCAGGTTTCCTCCTTCAGTAGGTCTGGTGCCATTTGATCTTCTAGTGTTAGCCTTGACTTCAGGGCCACCCCATGTATTTTAATACTATAGTGATATATAATGCATTTTCTTTTAATCGTAATTTAATTCAAAATATGAAACATTCTTAAAGCCTTTTTTGTTTTAACTTCAATAATTACAGCACACAGCTCATGAAAATGATTAATCCAATATCTCAAAACATTAGAATATTTTCTAAAATCAATCAAAAAACTTCACAATACAGAATTGTCCAACTTCTGACAATTCTGTTAATTTATGGAGGCCATCATACTGTGCTACTGCTAAGACATTAAAACCATTAGCTCATCTGTATTATTAGGCATTGTCCATTATATGATGTTTTTTGAGATGCACTGTATATGTAAAAATGTTTTCATTTATATGCAAAGAGTCAGTTTATTTACTTTCCTTATGCACTTTTAAATGCAGTGCAGTCTGCCTAAGGAAGTATAAAGCCTATTGATCTCCTTGCATTTTCACACAGACCAGTCAAATGTACATTTCTGTAGGCAGAACCCTCTTGGTAATCAAAAAGGCCAGATGAGAATGACCAGACTGGTTTAAGCAGAAAAGAAGACTACAGTAACTTAAAAAAAAAAAGCCCTTTTCTTTTTCTTTTTTTTACATCTATGGGGAGCCAAAAAGCATCAGTCCCTAAGGGTGATGTACTATAACAGCATTCTAGTGCTGTCAGCCAAGAACAGGAAACCGAGGCTACAGTGGGCATTAGTTTACCCAAACTGGACAGAAGATTGGAGTAAGATCAGGCGACTACTAGAAAATGGGACAGGTTTCAACAAAGCAGTATATTCATGTCTTCTAGATTCCTTATTACTAAAAACCTGATATTGTTCAGTACATTTAACCATGTGCATGTGTTTTTCAAACCTGTCTTAGCGTGCGTGTATGCTTCGTCCACTTTCAGTCTGACAGAGGGGCACTTCAGAGTCACCTTCGCCTTTGAAATGAAAACCAGATATATAATTTACTCACATCATCATTGTGGGGAATTTCTGGTCCAATCTCAAAGTCTTATACCTGCTACTGAGCTATGCAGTTATTTAGACACTTACAAATGTGTTTAGCAAATTTCATCAGTGTCAATGTCAAAATGAAATAAGTGGTAAAAATGTGCACGCTTTTTTTTTTTTTTATCTCACAAGTCAGTGATACACGTAAAGAATACCTTCTGATTGTTGTGCAGTAAAGCCCACAGTGCTGAAGCTCCGAGAGCACGGGTGTTTAATGAGCTGCTCTCTAAACATGACACGAGCAGGTCTACAGCTTTATCTGAGAGATGGAGAGAAGATCAATGTAAATTAGGTTAAACATGTATAGAAAATGAGCTCTTTCTGTATCAATTATATCACTATATGCACCAAACTGACTGCGTACAAGAAACTGGTAGGAAAGCATCAAAATATAGAAGTATCCTGGGCTCTTCAAGGTTTCTATTTTTTTTTTTTTATGTTCAGCACTAATATTTAATTGGACAGCCTTTTGCTTTGATTACAGCCCTGGCATCATTTCGATAAGGTTATGCAATGTTATAACATTCATTTCCATCTAGCGTTCTCTCCAAGATTTTGTATTGATAATGAGAGACTCGGACGGCTGCGGAAAGCCTTCTCCAGCACATCCCAAAGATTCTCAATGGGGTTAAGATCTGGACTCTGATAGCTATATTCAGTTAGTCAGATGACATCTCTTTTTGGGCCACATAAAGTTGATGAACCTAGACCTCACCAACACAAGGAACCCCAGACTATAACACTGACCTCACATGCTTGTACAGTATCGCTTCATCTGCCTCTATTCTTACCCTGATGCTCCCATCACTCTGGAACACGGTAAATATGGACTCTTCAGACCACATGACCTTTTTCTACTGCTCCACAATGCATTATTTGTGCTCCATAGCAAACTGAAGCCCCTTTTTTGTGATCAGCCACAGTGATAAGTGTTTTTCTTAATGCAACAGTGTTTAGTTCTCTTCTTTTACTTTTGGACATAGCCGAGTTCTACTTTTTTTTTAAGCCATTTAGATTTTCATTGAGCCTTTATGTGATCCCCCATCATGCTCATTTAGGACATTACTTTGTAATTTGACCCTTCTGAAACAGAGTAACATCTTTAACCCTGTCAGAAGACATATCCTGTGTTCATGGCAATTAAGTACTGAGAAGCTACTCTACTCTGTATCAGTCGGGGTTAAATAACTTGTTGCCAGCTGGAACATAATGACTGCAGTAATTATCCAATGGAAGGCTCGTAACTATCTGCTTAGTTAAATCCATTTTGGCTGGGCAGTGTCGTTTTAGCTAAGGACACTAATGCAGCACTAGTCCGTTCTGTCCGTATGCATTTTTTAATAAATGTCTTATAACAAATGTGTAATCAAACTAAGCCACTATTACGGCCCATAAAATGACTTTTATTATCCTTCTGTTCCTACCACAGGCGAGAACTCGAGGTTTGTTCGCTGAGCAGAAGCAGATGTTATGAAGGATGAGCAGAGCTGTGTGTTTTTTCTCCCCGTGTTTGCCCTGAGCCAGATCCGTCAACAACTCCAGAGCTCCTCGCATCTTCATGATCATCTGCTGACCGTCTTCTTCGAAAGAGATGTTCAGGAGCAGCTGGAGCCACTGAGCCAGAATGACTGCTGCTGTGCTGTTTTTACTACTTTTACTGCTCCCCCGAGGCAACGGGAGAGACAGGAAGTGCTGAAGGAAGTTGCTCTAAAAGTGGGAAACAAGAAAAACAGGATTTTGGGTGTCTGTTTATGTGATGTTTAGCATTTTAGGAATATGATTATTATAATACAAACATGAGTGCCGAGTTCAATCAGGAAGTTCGTAGACTCATAATTTGTAGATTTAATCAAATCGTAGGAAGTTCGTAGGAAGTTCGACTTAAATTCTCTAAAATGTTTTTCACACCCTAGGCTTAATCTTGTTTTGAGATTTCTTATATTCTCAGAATCTTGCTTCTGTTTTCTTATTGATCTTCCTAGGAATCAACAAAGTTCACCTTTGTCATTTTGAAAACAACCCTATATTCGCTGTCATTTTGAAAACAACTCTACAGTATATTCGCTGAACGTTTGAATGTTCTTGCTACAGTACATTATTAAAGAAACAACTGTCGTGTCATTTCGCCTCAATTCTTGACACGAAAAATAGATTAACATTCACACTGTTTATATATTTACAAATCCACAGGTTAAATGATTAAGAAATAATAATTGGGTTTATTCCTTCATTAACATTTTTGCTGATTAAAAACAAAGCTGAGGAAAACAATCCTCTTTTAAAAGGGACGTATGATTCTAACCGAACCGAACCTGGAGATAAACTTCACAAAAATCGAAATTTTAAGAAAATCTGAATATTTTTTAATATTTTTTTTTTTTCATGTAAGTAAAACCAACATAAAGTACGTTTCTGAAATGATTTTTTATAGAACACTCAACTTTTCACCACACTTATCGTTCTTCTCTGTAAAGCAGCCCCATGATCGAGCCTGCTGGAAATAAGGATGCCTAGAAGGCAGCACTCTTTTAAGTCTGTTCAAGTGGCACTTTATCACAAAGCAACAAGAGCTGCCTTAAAATTCAGCTTCCTCCTAAGAAATTATATTACGGTATATAAAACCAAAAAACTGGCCATGAAATGAACTGTACCTTCTGTAGGAGGCATCGGCAGTCTCTGGAGATGGACAGATTAGCGAGCAGAGAGAAAGAAAGTGCGTGGATGGTGGTGTTATCGGGAGGAACCTGCGTCGCCAGCTTCATCACCGCATGCATCAGAGAGTTCGTGACAGGATTTCTAGGTAAAGCAGCGTGAGCTGAACTACCACATACAGCGCTGCATGCTAAGACAGAGAGAGCACAAATGAAGCATGAATAAACAGCACGGACAACAGGAGAAGCTATTTGTAAAATATGTAATGAATCAAACACTCAGGAGGGTGTCCTGTTATAGGGAAATATTCAATGACTGGTGCTATCCGATATCACCAAAATGAGGATGGGTTCCATAATGAGTCTGGTTCCTCATAAGGTTTCTTCCTATTTACATCTCAGGGAGAGTTTTCCTTTCCACCATGCGTCATCCCCAGCTTCCTCGGCAGGGACAAACTGATAATTATAATTTTTTTCCCCCTTTATTTTTTTCTAAATTATTTCCATATATATATATTATAAGTTGACATATAGTAAAGTAAAGATGTATAGTAAAGTAAAGATATTTACATACTGTAAAGGTGCTTTGCATAAATAAAATAGCGCATAAGTGAATTGGGTTGATGTGGAAACTTGAGGTGCTGTTTTTTTTTTTTTTTTGTCTCCCCATAAAAAGGCTCAATGTGTTTTCATTCTCGTATACCCAGCAATTTGCCAATGATAACAGTGTTTAATTTATTAAAGAGTGTCAAGTCTGTGAAACGAGTCTGTAGATCCGTTTATAGAAACGTAATGTCAGGACAGTCTGTAAAACATGCACATTTCTGTAATGACTTTCATCACATGAGCAATAAACATTTATTCCCTCACTTTCACTTGGATTTAATATGACTAGAAAAAAAAAAAAAAAACTCATGTTACTGGGAAACCGCAAAACCCAACATCCTAAGTAATGAAGATGTTCCTGTTGCTAAAAAAAACAAAACAACAACAACCAAAAAAAAAAAAAACACATACTTCATTTCATTTATCACCATGGTACATGTACTTTGCAAAATGAGAGAAAAGATGAATCTAATCTAATCAAATTCAATCTAATGAAAAATCTTTACTTTTAACTGCTCCAAATGTGATGCAATAATCTCCTCATAAAAAAAGGCTTCAGCAAATTAATGAGTATAGGATTTTTTTTTGTTTGTTTTATTATGTTCATATTACTTTATTAAATTGATTAATCATTTGGTACAATACTATAGTCACCTCCAGACTGGGGGAATCGAATACCGCATCTGGTCTGTGGCCGTGGGGTTTGTGAATTTTTCTCAGAGCTTAATGGGAATCTTTTAGCGTCTCCAAATTGGCCAGAGTGTATGATTAATTGTGTGCTGAGTGTGTAGCCCATCTAGAGTGTCCCCTGCCTTAAATTCCCTGGGATAGGCTCCAAGCACCGTGAGCCTACACAGAATAAACCATATAGATAATCCCCTTACACTATACAGATTTACTTCTACTGTTCACAAAACTTGACAATTGATGAGTAACTTGCAGAATCTGTCTATGGATGCACATTGGCACTCAGCTGGGACTTATTGCCACATCCCCTGTACAGTCTGGACCTCACTCCATTCCATTAAAGGAGCTCAAACATAAAGCAGGTAGTCAGAGATCATGGCTCCAACAGACTGAGAAAACTTCCTACCTCACTGGTATCCAAGCACTAGTGAAATGCTGGGATAAGTGTATTAGTGTAGCAGTGCATTCAGCCCTACAAAGTGATTACTGCACCCACTGATGAAATATGAGAACTGCAACAAGCATTACTAGGAGCCCATTGGGGACGGACTCACGCTGCCCCATGCTCAGGATTAGCGCCGGAGACAGGATGGTTAATGAGAAAGTTACTAGGGTTGCAGATTTATGGCACATTGGACTTGTTTGAAACAATACGCTGCTGCCAGGATCTTGCTCCAAATTAAACCTAATACACTTCCACAAACAAAGGTATGTTTAAGTGCAACCATTGTGCGAAGGATGCACAGAACCATTTCTATTCTAAGTTATACTTTCAAAGATTGAAAGGAGGATTGCAGAGTGGAAATGTTAAGCCCCGTATTGTGTAGGTTCCTCTTTGTAAGGTTTCACTCAGGGCATGGCTGTGGTGTCTGGCACTGGGACACTGGTGGCGTGTGCATTGGGTGCTGCGAGTTGCGAGGTGCAGCCTCAATGAATCGGACTTGTTTGTTTGGAGCATTCCGTGTTCCGAATACCTTTCTATTGCTTACTTTTTTAAGCAAGTTACAGATGTCGCCATTAAAAACGCATGTTTCAAGAAAAGGTTTCCCGCGGCAAGCTGTGAAAATGCCCTTCATTACCTGTAGGGGGCAGTCTGTGTTTCAGTCTGAAGTATTGTGTGTCTACTGAAGCCGAAAATGTGTTGACAGCAAGTGACAACGCTCATAAACGTGTCGCGATCAAACTGTAAATACTGATATGTATTTATTCTTCATTTTCTTCTCTCCTTCAATGATACATCTTTAACTGTGCTTTCTCCATTCAGTATTATTATTAGTAGTAGTAGTAGTGCTCCGAATTTATTATTATTGTTATTATTATTATTGTAACGCACCCGCACGTATGTGCAAAAAGACGAAGTACAACTAATAATACAAAAATGTATGATATGTTAGCCTAAAACAATATTGTTTTATTGTGTTTATGTGCTTTAAATATACAGTAAACAATAAACACTGCCTTTTGCAAAGTGAAAGTGAGTTGCGCGTGCGGCTTTTTGATCAAAAGGCTGATAAACTCGCGTGTAGATATGAGCAGATTTATCGATAAAATTACAGACATGAAATGCAACAAACACAAAAATATATACTACTCGCTGAATAAAACGCGACAACACGCAGAATCCCCGGGCTTTGACTGTGCTTCCTCCATTCATTAGTAGTAGTACACTAAAAAATGCTGGGTTTCTGTAAACACGTCGTTGGGTTGTTTATGTTGGGTCAAAATTCTGTTATTTCGGGTACTTTAATCACACTGTTGGGTTGCTTTTGCTATGAATACTAAAAGTGCTGCATGATTAAACTCAATGCAAAAAACGGAAAAAGAAACTTCTCCGTTTCCTCCCTTCTGTTCCAGTGTTTATGCAGTAAACCCATGGGTGAACACGATGATTTAAGAATTTATTTAAACACAAATATATATATATATATATATATAAGTGCCATTTTAATTCTAATCCAACATTTTAATAGTTAGTGATTGGTGAATGGGCGTCAACTCGCACCAGCAGATCAAAAGAGCAGTTATCGGCTATGACACGTAGACTTCTGAGTTTGGAGGCGAGGGTTGGTTAGTTGGTTGGAAGCATGTTTGAAGGAGAAGATACCGTCACAAACACTCTCCTACAGTACAGTATGAGACGCGCGCGCACGGACACACAATCTCTCAGTGCAGATAGACCGTGCAGAGAACAACTGAACAACAGGTCTTCACTTCGTAATACACCTGGC
>JAQQZT010000019.1:14871347-14882207 GCA_030068275.1 Clarias platycephalus | reverse complement strand
CAACTGACTGCACTCAGACCAAAGGGGGCTGAATAATTATGCACACCCCACTTTGCAGTTATTTATTTGTAAAAAAAATTTAATGTAGGTCTACAAAACGTGTCCGTTACTGTTCCAGATGAAATACCACTCAGCTCATATGTGTGCTGTCTTCCCCCCCCCCCATGCATCTTTCCATTTATCAGAACACAGTTAAAGGGACTTGATGATAACCTTGCCCATGGGTTGAGAATTACGCAGTGATGGACCATATAAAGAATGGACAAGCGTTCGGTGACGTCACCCATAGGTTTTCTGAAAAGCGGTTCAGAAACACAACTTTGGGAGCTCTGGTCGTCACCATCTTGGCAGGACCCGACTCCGTCTACATGCAGGTTAATCCATTAAAAGTAAGGAAATAAGCAGGTTGAACTGAGCCTGGCTGTTGATTGGAACAAACCTCCTTACCTCAGCTACCACAAACAAGCTAGCTTATCTTTCTCTTGATTACCATGTTACGATGGTTAAGGTTAATATACAGTATCAGACAAAACATCTTATTAAATTTTTTTTTTTTTTATTGTTTTCAAAATTTATATTAATATTGAAGCCATTGAAATCATGACCGAATAAATATGAAATTTGTTGTCAACAAAGAGTGACACACTCTTGGCGTTCTCTCAGTCAGCCACATGAGGTAGTCAACTGCAATGGTTTTCCAACAATCTCATTCCAAACCATCTCAACTGGATTTCAATAGGGTGATTGAGGGTCCAGATCAGCTGATGCAGCACTCAATCACTCTCCTTCTTGGATAAATAGCTCTAATATAATCTAAAGGTGTGTTTGGGGTTATAATTTGACATAATGTCACACAAAAATCCAAAAATGGGCTGGACAAAATTATTGGCACCCTTAACTTAATATTTGGTTGCACACCCTTTGGAACTCTGGGCCTCCTGCCATAGCGTTTCATTTCATTGAAATGTCAACAGATAACTTATCCACCATCCGGTCTATCCTGCGTCGCAACCTTTCATCAATTTTTCTCTTCCGTCCACGCCCAGGGAGATTAGCTACAGTGCAGTGGGTTGCAAACTTCTTGATAATGTTGTGTACTGTGGACAAAGGCACATGTAGATCTCTGGAGATGGACTTGTAACCTTGAGATTGTTGATATTTTTCCAAAATTTTGGTCCTCACACAGATCTCTTTGAACTTCTGTCCTTTTTATCTGCTTTCAGGTGTGATTTTAATATTGCCCACACCTGTTACTTGCCCCAGCTGAGTTTAAAGGAGCATCACATGCTTGAAACAATCTTATTTATCCACAAATTTGAAAGAGTCGCAATAATTTTGTCCTGTTTTGTGTGACATTATGTCAAATTTGCTTTTTTTTCCCCCTCCCTTTTTTTTGTTTTGTTCCAATATGAACAAAGGGAATAAACATGTGTATAGCGAAACGTGTTAATGCAATACTTTTCTGTGAGAAATACTTGATTCTCTGGAAAAATGTCAGGGGTGCCAACAATTTTGGCCATGACTGTAATTCCCCATGTGTTATTTCATAGTTTGGATATCTTCAGTATCAATGTATAAAAATAGCAAAAATACAGAAAAAAAACACTAAAGGAGAACTTGTGTCCAAATTTTAGACTGGTAGTGTACAGTATATAATAAAGTTATTTAAAGTAATCATATGATTGAACTCGGTCATCCATACCCTACATCCAAAAATGTGTATTTTGCTTGTGTATGTTCCTTTTGCCCCTTCCTTGTTGTTATATACTTCGGGTGATGAGGTCCATCTTTTCTATTGTAGTGGTGGCCTTTTGCAGGGGTGGGTTACTAACCTCGTTCTCAACCCTCCTCCTTTTATATCTGGCCTTTTGGGTCCAGCAACTATGGAGTGATTTTCTGTGGGCTAAGAGTTAAGGGCCTTACTCAAGGATCCAACAGTGGCAACTCGGCGGTAGTGGGACTTCAACCCCACCAGCAACCCAGAGCCTCAACCATCTGAGACACCACTGACCCAATTGTGCAAAACAGCTGCCCTTAAAATTTTCATGTTTTGTTGTATACTTTAGGGAAATTAGTACTTTAGTAAATTAGCAATTTAGTACTGACAAGACTTGTGGACAACTCACACGCTTGCCTAAATGTGCACATTTACAATCCTCCTCCTATAAAAGCAATATAAATATCACCAGGAATCAGATGGACAAGCACCAAGGGGCAACCTTTGATTCTGAAAAAAGTCCAGGGCAGAAATGCCAAAACGTGCAGTTCCTTGAATGACCACCAGGCTTAAAAAGTGAGTCAATTCCAAAAGACCCCTCATGTTAAAATGCTCAGCTTTACAACAAAAATAAGCATGTTTGCAGCCTGGTACAAAAAAAAGAAAGAAAAAAAAAAAAAAAGGTGGTAGCTAGATTTTCCAATTATGACAACTGCATGGGGTGAATGTGTATATAACTCCGTCAAAATTGCATTAGGTCATAAAATTCCACATGATTACAAGCATGGTCGATTTGAGTGCCGGCTGCAATGCAGATCTCAAACCGCTAGCTGTCTAATCACTGCTGTATAATCCAAGGGACTGCATGTTGATTTAATTAAAGGTATTAAAAACAAATTTAAAACAGAAAACAAGCAAGCTGTGACTAAAGATCAGTTTCAGATCTGTAGAAGAGGCAAACTATATAAAGCAGATACATACTTTACAGTCTTTATGTTGATAGAGACAATTACGCAGGATCTCCAACAGCATCCTAAGCTCTTTTATACTGGTCTCCTCCTGTGCATCAACAAACAACGATCAATTAAAAATCACAGGGTATAAAATTTGACAATTGTCGCAACAGTGCTGCTGCTAGACAATAATTTTATTAACATTTAGGTTTTGTAAGGAATAATTCAAATGCAAATGAAGTAAATGTGTAAAGAATGTTAAAATATTGCAGTGTATGTCACTGTATTACCGTAAAGATGATACACTTGGCTTAGCATAGATGCCCATAATTGTTCGGTATCGCTGTGATTAACATTGCAGTTAAATTATGGACAGTTACGGTTAAACTCGAACTGATGACTGTGGCGTAGTCGCTATTTCTTTTTGTTTTTTATCCTTTAAACACCTTCGTTTCCCACAGGCCAGTAATGCTGAGTTTCTACTGTACCATAAACGAGTGCACGTTGTTACCGTAGACATGATAATGTATTAACATAAACTTGATTTGCCTTGCGGTTGGAAATATGGTCAGACATGCTGTTCTAGAAAATTACTGAAAACTAAAAATACCTTTCCTTGCTTGCTGCTTTGTACTTCTGCCCTGAAGGCAGCTCTCATGTGATTTGAACTGTATATTATCATAACATTTCTACTGTATCCTACCAGACATTTCTGAAGATGAACTGTCGTATGCAAGTTGAAAAATGAAATGCGAGGTGTGAAACTGTTCGGTACGTACTATATGCAGCTCTTGTGAAAATGTGGAAACTTGCGTTAACCCAAAAGTGATATCACAGCATGTGAAGTGGCAAATTATCAGTAGGGATTCTACCACCTACACACACACCTACACACACAGACACGCACACTGCGGAGATCTAGTTACCTTCTTCCTGTGTGAGGTTTTGCCTGGTCTTACAGACTCCAGGTGAAGCTGAGAGTGGATCTGTTTCATCTGTTCCACGCAGCTGTCGATAAGACCCGCTGGAGACCAAGTGCATAAAAGGATCAGATGGTAACATAGAATCAGACGTGTCTTGTGATAAAACTCCGTCTTGTTAGGGGGAAAAAAAAATGTAGTCTGGTTTAAATATAGGAATTATTTTAAACAGGCAAGTGGAAAAAAGTTTCTCATGGGACATGAAGTCAGAGTTATAAACTTCATGCTGTTTTAGATTTCATCCTCAACATAATGCATAATGTAAGCGTTACTCAAGAACAGATAAAACTGCATTTTATACCAAGAAGTGTACAGTTAAGAATGTTTGGATATAACATATCTATGTTGTGTCCTCTCAAAAGCCTCTAGACTGGGGGGAAAATTATATTCCAGCCAACAGGTTTTAAAGTATTTCTCCTTCAAGAGTGTCTGGAAATAACGACTTTATGAATTAATAAATAAATATTTCCTTAATGTCTTCTTCAAAAGAGTGCACAAATTTATGCACAGTCAATTAAATAATGCCCCTTTTGTGTGTACATTTACATTTCTCAAAAGGCACATAACTGTAAAATGAATTGTAGTCAAGAGGATCCAAATATTCTGTAATAACTCTCGCTAGGACGAAGCGATCTGACTAAAACAACAATGAGTACGATGAGCTCCTCCTCTGAACATGCCGGGATGTCCTAAGTTGGACTGACAAGGTAAGAGTCAGTCGGCCATAACGCCATTCAACGCTGTACCCCATCACTTCATCACTCGACAGGTGAATTAAATAACATTACCAATTAAATACCTGTGACAAGATTAAAGGGAACCAATCGCCCGTCTGGTCCGATCCCACAGAAAAGCCAGTTTAGCACAAATTACTGCAGAAAAGTTCATCCTGATTACGTTCGAAAGATATCAGAGCACTCAGTACAGCACAGCTTAATGTGTATGGGGCTTAGCAGGCATGACTTCAAGGTTTTAATCCTGCCTTGAAATTCCCCAGATCTCAATCCGATATCGGGTGTGCTGGATAAACAGGTCTGATCCATGGGAGCCCACCTTGTAACTTACAGCTCTTAAAGGGTCTGCTGCTAACATCCTGGTGCCAGATACCACAACACATCTCCAGAGGTCTTGTGGAGTCACGACCCCATGGGGTCAGAGCTGTTTTGGAGCCATCAGGTGAATTTGAGGTTATGGCTGATTGGGGTATACACCTGCATATTTCTCAGAAAAGGAGGGGTGAATTTGTCTGTTGCATTGGCTATAGTATCTCAAACAGTCACTCTTTACAACCGTGGCTCTCAGAATGCAATCCTAAAACCTAAAAATAAACTCTCGTTTGATTTGTTAAATAAAGAAATTAGAAAATTTCAGTCGTTTCATTGGAAAATGTCATCAGATTGAACTGCTGTGTGTTCTGCCATGTTCTAATATGCAAACAAAGGCTGAGCAACACAAAGGGAAAGCAAAGCAGTGTGTAGGCTTGGAGACATTTCAGTTCGCATTTCATTAAATATAGATTTTTTTTTTTATAAGAGCGGAAATGTAGGCGCTTCTGTGGGTTTTTTTTTTTTGTCAAGCCAGCACAACAAGAAATCCATTATTCAATAGAAATATTCAAAACAAACTCCCACTAAACTATTTTGAGCTCTATACTGTACAAGCGTGAGGTTATGTATGCTTCATAAGGCTTGCAACAGGGTGATTTCTCACCTTTGCAGGCGTAACTCTGAGCGCTGGAGCTGCAGGCTAGGAGGGGCATCAGGACTTTCGCCGTGACCTTCTTAAGAGGATCCTGGAACTGCGTTTTGTCATATCTCTGTGTGATCAAACAGAATGGAATATCTTTGACATTTCCATCGGAGATCAATCAAAGCTTGAAGAGGAAGGTGTTTCGCAAGATTGGTTTATGTGACATAGCAGGGCAAAAAAAAACACTTAAGCACTGTAGTGTGATGCAAAGGTCTGAGTGTACTACCAACAATACCGATATAATTACAGCTCAAATATTTTTCATATTGTCTAGAAGCGGGCAAACAAGAATACAGTGATGTGAAGCTTGGTGTCTGTTCTCATCATCACCGCGGCTCAGTTTGAGTTATGGGGTCTGCGTTAATAATTTCTAGATCATTAAATCCGGTCCTCATTTAAATACAGAGTTCTGCTTTTAATAGCAATACAGTTACAAAACAATGAGAACAAAGGATGCAGTTCAGGACTGAGAGCTTTGTACAGTAAGTGCTCCATGAGAAACTTTCCGGTGTAGGCGTTTGGTTAATGTGAGCACAGGAAACTGATAAAAATCAAAAACATACTGACTGTCTTTAAGCGTTTTAGACCTCACAAAATGTTCATGTGTATTGTGACAGTTCCAGATAAAAACCACAAATGGGTGTTTCATCAAGGGAGTTTTTTTTTTTTACCCACTTTATAACCAGTCCCATCTGGTCCTTGAGTTATTGCTTCACCTACTGAATATATTTTAATAAACTTAGTTGGTTGTGTCACGATGAATGCTGACATTAAATGTACCAAAGCATATATAGTGCACATAAACAAATAATAATAATAATCATCATCATCATCATCATCATCATCATCATCATAATAATAATAATCATCATCATCATCATCCATTCTGAGAGGTAAAAATGCTGGCCTGCATTAAGCAAAGCAAACAACTAGGGAGTCTGATGTCACAGAATGACTACGGAGATTGACTGTCAATTTTGCGGTAAAAAAATGCGGTTGAAAAAAAAAAAAGATACGAATTTACAGTAAAAATCACAGATATGTTGAATAGTGAAAGTTAGAGCATTCTCACAGGCACAATATGAAGAGAACCCACAGGACACTAACCAGAAAAAAAATGCTCCAATTTGATAGGAAGCATTAAGGTTGGACTTTGGAGCAATAAAAGATCAACAGATCAGTCTTTTGAGTCCATGAGGCAAAAAAAATGCTAGTACCAGCACACCAACAACGGCGAACTTCAACATTTCAAAGCATTTATCCGGCTTTATCATTACTAGAAATTATTTGAGCTGCCTATTACATATTGAGTCATTTTGTAAAGATGGGGGTGATTATCCCACCCGCAGCCCATGAAGTAATTGATGGTGCCGTCATGGAACCATTTTTTCGATCTTAGGGCCGATGCATTTACTGTCTGAAAACAGACAACTGGCTCGTAATTGGGCCCTGCTACAAACTAGCTCTGGAACCAACTTGGTTCACACATGAATTTATCACAACCACATGTTCCATAATCAAAGGTTGTTGAACTGAATATTAATACGATTTTATTTGGTTCAGGCAGTGTGTTTTCACTTGTAAGAAAGTAAAAACTAAAGAAAAGAATCGTTACTAGTCGAGTTTCATGACAAACAAATTATTTACATGCTATTGGATGTATGTATGAGATGTTTTACATAAAAGTATAGTTTAGAGACCAAGACTATAAAGAAAGAACATAACTTTGCAACTATTTGCTTCATGCCCCCACAACTTATGCACAATAATAATGCTTTTATAAGACATTATACAGCAGGCCATACCTGAGAGCTGTTCAAAAAAATAAAGAAATAAATAAAAGAAAATCACTCCTGGTAGCACTGACTAGTGCTACCAGGAGTGACAGTTTTGTTTCTTTTTTTTATTTTATTCACCTCAGAGTTTTATTGTTTCTCCACCACACTGTAACGAAATCACAAAGTCGTTTATTTTGATGAGAAAGCAAGATCTGGGGATTAGGAGCACTTTGACAGAGACGTCCTGAGGTGAAATCGTAGAGTAATAGTAACAGTAATAGTATGTGCACTTGTCTGTTTGGGATCGTATTATGTGCACAGTCTTATATGCAAAAACGCGTATGTGTTTTGCTTCAGCAGCTTGTGTGGGCATGGCTTTGGGGGAAATTTGATGGGAGTGTTTTTTAATAGCTAGCGACAGTTCACTTCCATCAAAAACACTGACCTTTAATTTTATTATACTGTAGTAACGACTTATATCTAATATTGAGACCGAAAGTAATTTGAAGCCAGAACTTCTTGTGCCCTTAACATGTCAGTGTGAATGATTATTAATAAGTGGTGTTATAGATCTACTTATGACTCTATTAACTCTATATCACACCAGTTCTCTTCTCAGGGAGTTTTTCTTAGCCACCGCTGCCCTCGGTTTGCTCATCAGGAACAATCTGATCATTTAGATTCATACACATTTTCTCACATTTTATACACAATTTCATATTTTTTTATTCTGTAAAGCTGTTAAGCGACAAAGGCCATTGTTAAAAGTGCTTTACAAATTAAATTTAATTAAATTAAAGTTTATGTACACTTAGATTGAATCGTTAAAAAAAAAAAAACACTACATAATTTTAATGATAATTTTTTGATAGTTTTGGCAAGTCAGGTAAGGACATCCACTTAATGCGTTACAAATATAAGTTTACAGATAGACTATTCCACTTACATTTCACTTTATCACAATTCCAGTGGGTTTACACATACTCAGATAAATGTGCCTTTGGAAAATTCCATAAAATGGTGTCATGTACTAATTGACAACATTTGAGACAGATGCAGGTGTAGCTGTGGATGTATTTTAAATACTACATTCAAATTCAGTGCCACTTTGTTTGACGTCATGGGAAAATTAAACGAAATCCGGCAAGACCTCAGAAATGAAAACAACCTGAAGGTACAACATTCATCTGTACAAACAAAACTTTGCAAGCATAAACACCATGAATCTGCACTGCCATCATGTTGCTCCTAGAGATTAACGTACTTTGATATGAAAGTAAACATTCAATTCAATCCAGTTTTATTTGTATAGCTTTTTTAACAATGGTCATTGTCGCAAAGTAGTTTTACAGAATCATGCATGAATCAAAACGATACGATTGTCCCTGGTGAGCAAGCCGAGGACGACGATGGCAGGGAAAAGGTTCCTGAGATGGCAACAGGAAGAAACGTTGAGAGGAACCAGATCGATCAAATCCCAGAACAGCAGTAAAGGACCTTGTGAAGACACTCGAGAAAACAGGTACAAAAATATCTATATCCACATTAAAACTAGTCCTATATCGATGTAACGTGAAAGGCTGCTCAGCAAGGAACATGCCACTGTTCTAAAAACCACCATAAAACAAGACCACAAGACTATGGTCTGCAGCCGCACATGTGGACAAAGAGATTACTTTTTGGAGAAATATATGGAGAAAAATAAAAATAAAATAAAAAGAAAAAATGGACTGTTTGGCCATAATAAGCAACAATATTGCTGCATTGAAAATGTGTAGGCTTGCAAGCTGGGAGGAACCATCATGTTGTAGAAAGGCCTGGTGCACTTCACAAAACCATGAGGAAGGAAGATTATGTGGATATATTGAAGCAACATACCAAGACATCCGTCAGGAGGGTTAAAGCTTTGTTGCAAATGGGGCTTCCAAATGGGTAATGAACCCAAACATACTTGGAAGTTGTAAAAAATGGTTTAAGGACAACAACGTTGAGGTATTGGAGTGGCCCTGATCACAACTCATCAGAAAATTTATGGGCAGAAATGAAAAAGCGAGTAGGGAGGCGTACAACGGTTACACCAGTTCTGCCAGGGGGAATTCCAGCAACTTGTTGTAAGAAGCTTGTTAAAGGTGAGGGATTTATTTCTAATTTTTTTACTTAATATTTTATATGAATGTGGCACAATCATTAATAATGGATTTATGTCAGCGTGATCTTTATAAGTGTCCTTGTTTACTTAGTAAGTGCTCTTGTTTTCTTAGTTCTCACATGATGTTTTTAACCTTGATTGTATTTTTCTTCCTTTGTTTTTCCTTTCTTGGCCTTGGGTCGATGTTTACATCGTAGTATAAAATGGATGTTTTGCCATTTATGTTTGGATTTCATTGCCCAGGCTGACTGATTGACGCATGCATGCAAATTAAAACTATCTTCTCCAGCTGAACCCTGGCTCTGAGTCTCCTGATTCCTTGATCATCTAATGCTCTGGTCAGATCCAGATGATTTTATTTTTATTTACAACAATCCTGGCGACCCAGATGGGACAGTGATGGTCTCCGTCTGACGACTGATCCAGGCGACAGCAACCAGCAACATCATCTGCCTGAGTTCTGACTCTAGTCCCTGGAAGTCCTGTGCATGACAGCACGGGTGAGTTCCATCCTGTAAAAAAAATCCTTGCTGCTAGATGATTGTAGAGGAATCAGTAAAAGTCTAACGTGTAGTTTTCTCAGTACTGAATGAGTTAGCCTTAATATTGTTTGACAATATGGCGACGTGTTTCCAGGATCCTAAGTGTGACGGACGGCGGTCCTCACTAGTTTGTGAATCCCTGCCCTATGCTGATGATTCCTGTTTTGAGAAGGAATTGGGGCAGATGTTGGATAAATTGTGTAGCAAAAAAAAGGTGAAGCTATGCAGATTTCTTGGTGTTAAAGATGAGGATAAATGGACTAGAGAGCAATGTTTTTCTGCTTTGGAAAGGTGTGTGCAGCGTAAAGACCTTGAAGCTGCAGTTCAAGTATTTAGGCAGTGGCATGCTCTTCTAATACAATCACACGCTGCAGAGCGGGATTGTGAGAAGCGTGAGAGTGACGAAAAGATCAGTAAACTTGCGCAGGAATGCGCTAATCATAAGCGTGCCGCTCAATCTGCTCAAAAAACATGTGAGCAGTCTCAGCGCTCAATTAACTCTCTCCAAACCAAACTCGAGGTTTTGGAAAAACAAGCAGGGAAGCTATCTCTGTCTAAATCAAAGCCATTGTTTCCATCTCTTCCTAATCTTGGCTATGATATACAATTAAGAGAGCAGTCAGAGGTTGAGGATTCTGACTTAGATCCAGCACGCATCGGTGTGGCTCCGATGGCTGTGAGAGAGTCTCGCTCTAAAAAAGATGAAGACTCAAAAGTAACAATCACATACAAGCCACTGAGTCCTGCTGAAGTTGATCGTATGGCAAAAGACTTTAAACATCCGAGAGAGATGGGCATGGGCCCTTTCTTAACGCAGATGCAGCGTAAAATTCAGTTGTATAATTTCCACCCTCTGGATGTGATTGCCATAAGTTCCCAGATTTTTCTGCCCTCAGAAGTAGATAAGTTAAGAGCTTATTATCAGGCTTGTGAGGACAAACAAAAGCTTACTTCGGCAAAAGCTGTGCAGAAGTGTTCTGATGACCTTCTGA
>JAQQZT010000019.1:14837020-14853067 GCA_030068275.1 Clarias platycephalus | reverse complement strand
ACAAAAACAATCCAAAAACAAAATAAAAAAATTCAAAAACAAAATACCAAATCCCCCCCGCCCCCCCCCCAAAAAAAAAAAAACGGAAACAAAATACCAAATCAGTAAACACAACAATTCTGGCAAACCGGAAAAGGAATGTATCGTTTGCAAATAAAAGTCTTACTGCTTATTGGACGAGACATCTGCCACTTAAGATCAGCAGTAAGAATTTTGTCACAAACTACACTAACCTTTTCTGGTTTATCTGAATTTTTGCCGCGTTTTCTGATTTATTATATAATTTTCGGGTTTTGTTATTTCGTTTTCGGTTTTGTTAATTTGTTTTTGAATTTGTTATTTAGTTTTGCACTTCTCAGCCACCGTAGAAAGCACCCTTAGTTCCAGACCTAATGAACGAGCACAAAGATGCAGTTTTATTAGCGACTCTAAAGCACTTCTATCAGTCGTTCCGGATGAGGGTGTGGACTAAATGCTGTAAACCATAATAAGAAAATAGGCGATAGTAGCTCGACAGTATGGATCATATATTAAAGTCTAAAATAATCCATGCAAATTATATGATGTGAAGTTTAACTTATCGAGTCCTGGTTTACATTAGTAATTAGTCTTTTATTTTTAATTTTTTTAAATGACTGCAGAAAATTCCATACCTCCTGCTTGCTCTCAGACATCATCTCATGGGAAAGATGAAGCAGAGAGATCACTGCATTCTTGGTCACTCCTTTTCCCATAAAGGACATGGCGTTTCCTCCCCACTCCACATAGAAAGAGGAAATTACCTTCAAAAAACAATAAATAAATAAGTGTAAAACAATAATCAATAAATAAAGCTCCTCCCCATCTCCATATGCAAGAAATTTGGCTACATGGTATGTAACAAAAAAATAACAGCCAAGACGGTGTGTGTGTGTGTGTGTGTGTATGCACGTGCCTGCTTTTGTGTGTAGCGTGTGTACCTCGAGTAGGCCGCTGAGATATTTCCGGCAGAGTGTGTGTGGCTCCATGCTGCTCGTGTGAGTGCTCCAGCCGGGCAGCGCGGTGGTGTGTGTCATGCTGCGTACAGAACGCTCCAGAGAGGGGAGGCCGTAAAAACGCGGGGCGTCTGAAACACGAAGACACTGCAGCAGACGGATGGCAAACTCGGAAGCAAACGGCCCGGCGAGCAGCGTACACATCCTGAACATGATGTGAAGGGAGCGGGAGAAAGAGAGGTTAGATGCTGAATACAGAAGAAATTTCATATCTTAAAGGAAGGCAAGAGAGATATCAGCTCCGGAATGGAAGAGAGAGGAAAGCGAGATCTTAGACCTGTGTGTAATGAAATGAGAGATAACAAGATAAAGGAACAAAAAGAGAGAGAGAGAATGAATAGATATGCAATGAAAGACAGCAGAAAGTGAAAAATTCATGATTCATGAAGATGAATGAATGAATGAACTCAGATCCTTAATGATCGAAAAAGATTGATAAGATCAAGTTTGGATAAAGAGACAGAAAGATCCTAAAGGAAGAGTAAGATCAGATATTGAACAAGAGGAGGAGAGATACGTAGAATGACCGGGACAGAAAGATAGACAGCAAGAGCCAGAAAGAGACGTCCTGAGTGAAATCACACAAAGAGACAGAAAGTGAGACACGGAGAGAGAAAATAAAGAGTGTGATTTGATGTTCAACAGAGAAAAAGGAGGCTAGATGAAGTGGTCAATGAAGATGAATGAATGAAAGAATGCTCATCCTCCAATCCTGAATGTGGGAGAGATAGCACAGATCAGGAAAAAAAAAAAAAAGCACAATCAAATCGAAAGAGAAGTCAAGAGCCAGAAGGATCAAAAAAAAAATTCAGATAAGTCAGAGAGAGAGAGAGAGAGAGAGAGAGAGAGAAGAAGAAGCCTGAAGAAGTGATCAGCTCCTGCATGTGTGTGCATGGGGAACCTGTCGGAGGTGTGTGTGAGCCTCAGCAGCAGTGTGTTGAACAGCGAGGTCAGCTCTCTCTGCAGTTGATGTCCGCAGCGTTGAATCGCGGTGTCTTTCTGAGGGTCCGCGTGCGTCTTCACTTCCAGCAGCAGGTCCAGCAGGACATGTTTGTCCTACAGACACACACATCGGTCACGTCCTCCCCTCTTGACCACCTTGTCTCAGTACCGTATGGGATTAGCGCGTGGCCTGTTACCTGTTTCAGGAGTAATTCTAGAAGCCATTTCAGATCTTGATCATCAGAATCAGCCTGAGATCGCTTGAAGAAAGTGTTCAGGAACGACAAGACATCACCTAGCAGCGTCTCGTCCTCGGGACAAGCAGGCTTTACCTGGAGAAATCTAGACGGGGATGGGAAAATATACCACGCACCACTGGGGTTTAGGCGGAAAAGCCCAAAATTGAAAACGTAACATTGAGTGTGTGTGTGTGTGTGATTATGTATGTACCTCTCTAGAGCGCCACGCCAGCTGAGTTTCTGCAGCGTGCCCTTGGCGGCGTGTGTGTCGTGTTTAAGAGCCAGCTGATCGGTCAGGAGATAAAGGTGTATTCTGGTCACAGCGTTGGTGACGCCGGTGTGCGATCCCGCTGTGCGAATGGCATGAACACACTCTTCAAGCCCCGCTTTCATATCACACACTCGCACTGACACGACCTGAGACTCCGACATCACCAGATCGGCATGAAACCTGTAGCAAATTAATATATAAAAAATATATATAATATAAAAAAATATATAACTGTCCCAACTACAAACACAGAGCAGTCTTTATGTGATGTTCAGATGTACAGTAGTGTACTGTTCACTACTGTGTTTTTTCTATAGATGTTTATCACAAAACACGGATTATAAAATACAAAATATAATATTATATTAAAATATAAAATTAAAATTTTCCCCAAAACTGCATAGGATTAAAAGGTTGTTGCTTATTCACAAATAAAATCCAATTCTCTGTCATTCTCTGTGCAATATGAGTAAATTGCAGTACAGTGGAACCTTGGATTACGAGCATAATTCGTTCCAGAAGCGGACTCGTATTTCAAAACACTTGTAAACCAAAGCTAATTTCCCCATAAGATATGATGGAAACTCATAGTATTTGTTCCACGTGTGTGTGTGTGTGTGTGTGTGTGTGTGTGTGTGTGTGTGTGTGTGTGTGTGTGTGTGTGAGAAGGGGTACGGTGTCGAATGACACGCGCACACAAAGAGCAAGCTGATACAGAGAGAGAGAAAATGGATCTTTAACCTCTCTAATGAAACTTTCTTTTGCTTTACAAGTGCGCTGTACACCAAAAATCATGTGTTATAAGAAACAGTACACACGCGCTGTACACACATGCATATACAGTAGACACAAAATAAAAGATGTTTTACGCACAAACACGTGGTCACAGTGTTATAGTAAACAGTACACGCGTGAACGGATGATGATTATACAGTGAGAGACGCGCACTAAGACCGAGCAGGGGAGACAATTACCCACAATTCCGCAGCGCAATGTGACAAATATTTTACAACGTAACATGTAACATTTTGTGGTGGAATACTGATGTTTGAAAATCATAAAAGAAAAGACAATCTGTGTGTGTATATATATATATATATATATATATATATATACACACACACACACACACATACACACAGTATACACACACACACATTTTTTTTCTTTCTTTCTTTTACTTGTTTACTTGTGTTTTTAATGTGTGTAAATTATTGGAGCCTGTCAAAAAAAAAATTCTGTCACTATCTGGAAAAGACAATAAAGTTTAACTTATCAAAAAAACAACAACAAAAAAAAAAAACAGTTCTAAAACCAGTTCAGCCCTAATAAGCCCTGATTCTAGAACTGTTCTCCGAAACGTCTGTGTTTGCCATCAAGTGCTACAAATCAGCAACATGTACTCTGGTAAGAAGGGAGTATGCATTAGTTTGCATTAACGGCTGAAAATGGGGTTGTCATGCTAATGCCACAACAACATGGAGATCCACATGTTAATCTGCTCACAGCCCTGATTTAAAAGTTCACTTACTCACGCTGACGTCCTGGATGCCCCATTCAGATTATGATAAATTATATCTGCATTTAGTTTATCTCACCCTTGTAACTTTCTTACACCTTATAACGTTCACCTAACCACAAACATTCCTGCTTTATCGTGAGTCGAGATATTTCATCAAAATCTAAACCACCGCCTTTAAACATGCTCATTTATGTAAAAAAAAAAAAAAAAAAAAAAAACAGCGCAGCCTCGCTTAATTGTAAAGACATATGATATATGATGAATATGAACTGGCAAGCATTCAAATTTAATAGGAGTCTAGTATATTGTCAATTTATTCTGCATGATAAGTCTTAGCTGTAAGTACCACATTAATCACTGCAAATTGGAATTAAATGAACAGCATTAAACTGAAAATCAGCTCTTTTACAGACCTCTCTGCTTTCCTCACTATACACACTTAATTACGCTCTAAAATATGGTGCAATGAGTATGAAAATATAATCTACAGCCTCTACCTACAACCTATAAAATGGAAAAAACAAGGTAGGTGTAAACAGGCCAGGAACACTGCTGGTCCATCACACATACACACACACTCTAGCCTGTCTGTGTCACTGCTTTGCCTACACATACCATAATGGTGAAACCTCCTAGCCAGCGATACTCGGTGTGTGCAGTGTCTTACTCAGGTGTGTGAGTGGTGCTGTCTCTCCTGTGTGAGAGCAGAGTGTCGGTGCCGCAGTGCCAGGCTCTGTTCCAGCTGATGCTCAGCGCCTCTTTGGCAGCTCTCCGCTCCATCAGATCAGTATAAGGAGGCAGTACGGTGCAGCTGGGACTCACTGCGTGGTGAGACGCGGCACGAAAAGGCAGATTATACCTGTGCAAAACAAAATTGCATTTTTAGGACTATGTTAAAACAGAATTTGCAAATGCGTATGCTAAACAGGAGATTATACTTGTACTGCTGGAAAAGGAAAAAGTGGAGATGGTTTTGGCACAAACAGCACAATTACACAGTAATTATTCCCAAAACGTATTACTGGACTAAATGAGTTGAAAACTTGTTCTTATCAGACATTCAAAGATAAATGAAAATCCATATACAGTATATATGAATAAGAGAAAGAGAGAGAGAGAGAGAGAGAGAAAGAGAAAATTAGACATACAAACCATACTTTAGCGCTAAAGCTGTAGTATATCAAGCTGAGATTTAGACTGATCAGCAGGGCCTGGCTTTTATTTTTCGGCTTAACATATATTTATACAAATATTAAAAAGACTGGGTTGACTGGGTAAAGTAAAGTAAAAGTAAACTGGGTTGATTCTACCATTAAGCTATGCAGTAAAATAACCTTAATTTTTTTTTTTTTTAGACAAATCCCGCCTTCTGACTTATGATTGCTTACAAGAATTTGGCTTCCTCGAAGATTGGTTAGGTCGCCAAACTTGTAACATAGGAGCCAATCCTAACGCGTGAAGGGGGGACTTGAAGGCAGATGAATTAAGCACCTTATTGCGAGCTCAGAGCAGAGCGCTATGTTTGCCGAATGATGTAAATGTGCATATGGATCAAACCTCGACACTCAGTTCAGCCGCCACAATTGTTTTGAAAGTAATGTTATGCATGGTGTTCCACTTCACACTAGAAGCGAATGCTGTTGTTAAACGGCACGCCTACTCTACACGGCTACCCGAAAGCCTGCAAACTGCTTGAAAGCACACACTGAGGCAGCTTAGCATAAAATGTTTGGGTTATATGAATTTTTTATTACAAAACACGAGCGAAAGCACAATATTGAGATCACATTTAAAAAACATTGAGATCAAATTCTTTTGTGTGGGAACTTAAGTGTTTTAGGAACTCCTAAATAGATTTTTTTTGTCATTAATTTTTAAGTTAGATAAGTTTGTATGTGAGGTGGTTCGTCTATAACCTAACTATTTATGAACTGACAGACAGCATAGCATCCTGTGTGAAGTTTGTTTAGAATTGTAATAAAATCTGAATCGAGCATCTGAAAAGTATTTAAAATCAGGAATCGAAAGGTATTGTAATATTGTATCAGGTGGTGCCCATGTGAATAGTATAATAGTCCTTGTGCTGGAAAGATTTTTACTCTTTATAAGGAAAACAAACAATTATTTGATTATCATGAATAAACTTGTAAACAACTTCATGTATTAAATCAGATTTGGCTTGACTTAAATGTCCAATCTATATAAAAGACACAAGCACTGCCATGTGAGGAAATTCTTTAGTAATTAGTGCCGCACATTCAGCAATGCTATTAATCATTTAAAACAAAATGTTATTTATGGAAAACATGATTTTAATAAAAATAAATGAATAAATAAAAACCACTTACCTCCTGATAATGCAGAGGGGTAACGAGAATGGAGTGAAGGCTGTACCTGTGTCATCTTTTCCAGTGCTGATAACAAATACATGACACGCATTAGCCCTTGACAGAATAATAATAATAATAATAATAAATACCGAAAATGACCATCACTTACATGATAAGGCTTTAAATTAGTAGTATAATTTTTCCAAACATTAAAAAAGTAATGTAAACAAAATCTAGCAAACAAAGTGGTTTTAATCACAAGAAAATCCCTACACTGTAGATTTACTTCTCTGCTGTAAGACTGCTTGAACACTGGCTCAGAGGTATGCACTCACTACTCGGCCAGCTAGAGTGCTAATATGGACATCTACAAACTCAGCTACGCGGGCTGGGACACTTACAGATAAATAAATAAATAATAAATAAAAAAAAACAAGAAAGTCACTGCCAAATTACTTCTGAGGCTGACCATAGAGGACTTTGTTGACTTATGCATTTTTTTTTTTCTGTGTGCGTCTGTGCCAGAAAGAAATAACAATAAATTGTGTGAATCTTTACTTTCCACAACTTGGAAATACATGTTGATGTGTGTTATTCCTACAGTAATTAAAGACTGCCTCATTGAACTCTCAAGAATTTAATAGTGACAGATATTGTTGTGGAGCAGCCGTGAAATCCATTCCACTTCAGAAAATCCTGATAAAGTATTTGTTTTTGTTCTTTATGCTGGGGAATAAAGGCGTGAATTTATGAGGCACTCCGTGACCAGTCATCATGCTTGGGAGGAGGAGCAATGTTAAAAACTAATGGCAGAGTGTTTGCATTGAAAGAAATGAGTGAGTCGCTAGATAGCGACACCGATGGTTGAACTGGGGTCTCGTTCGGGATCTGAACCTGGGACCTCTCGCACACAAAAGCCTTAAAATCTTTAGACATTTGTACTGTACATACCACACATCTACTGTTGCAATCTCATCAAAAAGCAGGAGACACATCAGTGCTGCGGCTTCGGTCACATCTCTCTGATTGGCCTTAATAAGCAGCGAGGCTTAAAATAAAAAAACAACAATTAAACAAGTCATTATAGCCATGCTCAGACAGAGACCCAGTGGATGAACGTGTGAAGTAAAGCATGCTGGGAGAGGGAGTTGCTCACACCGATCAGGAAAGAGAGCTAAATTTTCTTCCCGGTAACGTGTTTTTTCACCTAATGTCACCCCTACATGGGGCAAATATGGCCAGAAAGAAAATGATTTACTCCAACCATGAAGAAACAAAAAAAGTCATGAAGTTTATATTTATTTTTTATTAAAACAATATTAATATTTACCTTTTGAAAATAGTATCAATGATTTACACTCCCTCATTCCTTTTAAGTTGTGTCAAACTATTCCAACTGAGGTGCTTGCATGATGGATATTATTCATCTTATTATTGGAATATTAGGATATTTCCAGTCTTTCATTTTACTGATACCTACCAATGCCACCCCCCCCCCCTCCGCGACCCCCCCATCCCCCACCTCTACTCTGTTCTGAAACTAAAATATGCCTGAAACCATTAACTAAAGTGGCCAGCACAGTCAGATTATTCTCCTGTGAGGAAAATAAATAAATAAATAATAAAAATAAAATCCACACACGCTGCTTTCAAATTACTTAACGGCAATTACCATTCGCAAAACCGGAATAAACATTGGCATCGCTTTTCATAGATGGACGAGGAAGAAGGAGGGGATGAAGCCAAAAATACTAACAATGCTTACTCCAGAGCCTTAAAGCTCATTAGAGCTCATTAAAAGGAAAAACGGGACACTGAAGTCACTCGACTGTTTTAATTAATCAGTGTGAGCCGAAATGTCTTGTGCTCACAGTGTTATAACTTGGTTTCTAACAACGTAACACTTCAAGTAATTTTTATGTAATAATTCACTTTTATGTAATAGTAAATAAATATATATTTATGGCATCATTAAAAACAGGAGGGATTAAAAAACAAGTCAAAAACTATTGCCATGTGTGATTTTTAATCTGAATTAAGTTTAGATCGGAAATGAATTTGTTCATATTTTTCTTACAGGGTTACATTTCAAATGGAATTTTATTTACAATTCAAGAAAAATACAGATGTGTAATTTATTAACTGCATTAACCCTGAGCATTCCATATCACACACATTAAAAAGAAATACATAAATGATAAAATAAAAATAAATAAATGAATGAATAAAGGAGAGGAAAAATTCTGCTTTGAATCCCTCTTTTAGTAAAATATATATAATATATATAAAATATATATATGTCAATGAATTGTGTTGCTAAGTACTGTATTATGTTCTCTGAGTTGCTGGAAGAGTAAAGAGTGCAGTTTGTACCTCGGAGCAGTGTGAGGAGGAAGGCCGGTTGCTGAGCTAGTGTGTGACGCAGAGACGGATCTTCGTATACTAACTTCCTCAGCATCGTAACACCCGGCTCGGACAGGCACTCGACAGACTGCAGGAGAAGGGGAAGGAAAAAATGCATTTTGGCAAAGAGACGCTCAGAGGAAGTTTATTTAAAGCTACAGACACTGAAATGGTGTGCTTGGAAAAGGAGTGAAAGAAAAGGAAATTCTGGAGGGAGGAGTATATTAAGAGAGATTTAATGTTCACATTACATATCACATCACCCATTGTCTTGTTTTCTCTCTTTTGAAATTAATGATACATGCCCATGGTTCTATGCCATCATTTATGAGAAATTTCATCACAAGTCCCGGTTTGATTTGAACGCCCCTCACACTGATAATATTAATATTAACAATGCCTATTAGCACAGCATGTTTACAGTACAATCTCTCTGAACTTTTCATTTCATGATCTCGAACATTTGCACGCTTGTTTATACCTCTATAAGGTACAGTGGGGGATTAAAAAAAAAAAATTCAGGAAAAGTGCAGAGCTCAGCAGGGTGTGTGAGATACTGTAACATTCCATAAAAGCGTTAACTAGCTGCAGCAGCTTATCAGATTGTTCTCTACGGGTATCTGCCAGATATTATGAAACATTATTCCCTGTAATTAGCCTCATTAGCAGGGCAAAACACTCCACTGCACTGGCAGCTTTCGGCCTGGGGAGGCCCTCATCAGACCACACAGGCTAATTAACACTGACGAACTCCTGACTGACATCATTAGCTCAAAGCTGGTCGGATCTCTTCAAAAAGTCTTTCCTGATCTTTTTTTTTCACGTAGCATAATATACAGATTTTTTTAACTATACAAATTAAAGTGCGGGTAAAAAAAAAAAAAAAAAAAAAACATTAATTTTACCCCTCCACTGGTGTTCACACACTCTGTAATCAAAGACACGAGTTTGTCCGTCAGTCCTTGTGTCTTCAGTACTGTGTGCATTGCAGCATCTAAAAAAAACAAATAAAAAGCAAACTAGAAACAAACTGTACCTGTATGTAATTATAGCTTTAAGACAATATCACTCTTATAAGCTGTTTCAATCGCGTGGTGATATATAAATCTTATTATTGCTGATAACACACGTTTCTTAAAAAAAAAAAAACATACAAAAGAAAATCTTTATAGTAGGTGTTACATATTAATGCTATTATTATGACAAAATATTTATTACATTTGAACACACTCTAGCCCCTTCCGCCTCACAAAATCCAGAAATAATCCAATAAAACTCAAGAGTGTGACTAAGAGGAAGTAGTCGAGACGTCCCTCACCCTGCAAAACAACCACCAGCTGCTCGGCTGCGGATTTGCGCAGGACCATATCCACCGTCTCTGAGGTAAAGATTCTGTACAGCTTATTCACACACTCCACCTGTGAAAAAGCAGGTAAAATAATAATAATAATTAAAAATAAATAAATAAATAAATAAATAAATAAATAATACACAGCACCTTTTAAAATATTTCGCCCTCTTCAGCTATGTTCTGTTCTGTAGCAATCTGTCACAGTGAGAATGTTTGGAGTATAGAAGGCCTGGATTTGCTATATTAGTAAATGCCTGTAGGGCAAAAGTTTTCGATTTGAAGTGCAGATGATGACAAAGTTCATGCTGGTAGGAGAAATGGAAAGCAGATGGACACAGATGTTGTGGCTCGGACATGCCATCTACTAGACCAGCTGTGCTCGAGTATATCTGCACCATGGAAATAGAAAATGTCACCCTAAAGTGCTCGATCGTTAACCCTTCCCCTTGCACAAACGCATATCCTTCTGTGAACAACAGATATAGAGCGAAAGTTAGTGTAATTAACCATAGAGGTGGTGAACGGTGCTGAGAAACTTAAGAGAGTTATCTTATATTTCCACTTATTCCGCATTAGAAGTTCAGCTGATTTCCGGGGTTGGATCCCAAATAGAGTGAAAACTAGTACATTATGGTGTACATAGATCCACAGGGTGTACAATCCCTTGGTCCACACACTAAGCAGTGCCCTTGCTTAGGGGTTAGAGAGGGATTTGGGATTCAGTTTTGTGTAAAAAGCTAGTAGGTTTTTCCAGCACGTGTTAGCCGTGAAAAGAACAATAAAGACAGTTTAGAGGCACTCTTTGGACTGTGGGAGGAAACCGGAGTACCCGGAGAAAACCCACCGAGCACGGGCAGAACATACAAACTCCATGCACACAGAGACAGGAATCGAGCCCGGCGAAGAATCAAACCCGGACCCTGGAGGTGCAAGGCGACAGTGCTGACCACTACACCACCGTGCCGCCTCAATTCAATAAAATTTTATTTGTATAGCGCTTTTAACAAGTGACATTGTCGCAAAGCAGCTTTACACAATCAAAAGAGTTATTTAAGTTTGTATGAAATGTGAATGTGTATGAATCAAAATGATAAGACTGTCCCTGATGAGCATGCCGACGGTGGTAAGGAAAAACTCCCCTGAGACGGTAGTAGGAAGAAACCTGGAGAGGAAGCAGATTCAACAGAGAACCCATCTTCATTTGGATGAAAACGGATAGCAGGGATTAATCTGAGGTTAAACTGTGTGAGACTGGAAATTTAAAGTTAATATGGATTCCAGTTCATTATTGGAGGCTCAGGGAGACTGGTTTTGAGTCTTTCCAGTACCGGACGCCATACCGACCCATTGTATAAATATATAAATATATACCAGAAAGACAGTAGGCACAGTAGGCACATGCATTTTAAGGGGAAATACCAAAAGGACATAAGTGACAATTTGGGCCTAATGAAACTTATCACAGCAATGTACACTGATGGCAAAGAGAAAACTGACTCTCCATCTACACTATATTACAATATTAATTTATATATTATATATATTTATTTACAGTATTGTTTATTTTTGTCATCGCCACACCTGAACTGTTGGAGATATCAAAAATATCGTCTTGAGATCATATTGGCTTGGATGGTGTCGATTGTAAAAATCCCGAAGGAGGAGTATTTCAAATTCTATTTGGTATGTTTTAGAAACAACACAAAATAACCGACTTCCTGTGGATTAGACCCAATGACAAAGTGAAAGTTGTTCAGTTTAATGAGATGTAACTTTGTACCGGTAAACCTGCAAGTGATTTTCCAAGGGACGCTGTGACAGTCGTGTGTCACTCCCACGGCCAAGCCACAGCGAACTCCTAATGACTGCAGATTTCGACCGGTCTGCTAATTTTCAGAGTTTTTGAGCATGTTAAGATCCCAAAAAGGCCTGGATGATGCGAAAGAAATATAATAATTCTTAGAAGAACAAGAGGGCCCAGCGCACTACTAGTGCTTAGACCGTAAATATCATGCCCACAGTCATGCTCTTGCTTGTGTGAAATTGGTTTTATACAACATCTCTATGAAAGAAAAAAAAACTGCCATTTTAGACACAACATGCCAGATACTGTATTTTATTGATTTTTGCTGTGAACAAAACCAGCTTCAAAAGAAGACAAAGCACTGCATGGGCAAACTATTGGACTAACTCTTTTATTTTCCTACAGAATGATGTGAGCTCACCTTAAGGTACGACTTCTTGGAGTCGCCTAGTCTGATGTCCACACATTTGTCAGTAACAAAGAGAGATGACAGTGATGACAGAATTGAGTTGTCCGCTGCAGGCTGGGACGCCTTGCTGTCTTCTGAATTGGCCAAATGAGATGACAGGTATTGTGCTGCTTTGTTTCTTACCCTTAAAAAAAAAAACAGATGTTGAAATTACAGCAGAGTAAAAAGGCCCGGATGATGTTCAACCGCTTCACACTAACACGAGTTAGTGCCGGAGCTTAGCTACTAAGCACGGTGCTGCTTTAAATATTAACGGAGGTTTTACTCAAATTATTCAGCTTCAGTGGTAAAACAAGCCCACAATACCACCAAGAAAAAAATATAAGAAACAGTAATAATGAAGGACATTTTTAAGCTCAACACACAAGGCCAACCTTGTAAGTCCTGATGCATTGATTTAAAACAAGAAAAAAATAACTGCAGCAATCCTTATCAATTATAAATTGAGCATTACTGATTAGAAATGTTAGTTTTTTTTTTATATACAGCTTGTGTGTAAACAATAATTCATGTTTTCTAAATCAAACTCTGGCTAAATAAAGACTCCTTTAATTATTTCTGAATCCTAACCGGGGCATAAGAAAATTCTTTGTCTACATAAAACTTAATCAAACAAACTGCCTTTCGTTATAGTTAACAAAATGTACTATAGGTTGACCACATCTCTTCTAATTAAATAAACAAACTCTCTGACAAATGGAGAAAAAAAGAGAACGATCTACTGAAACATTAAGAGCTCGGCTAAACTGACAGATTTCCGTCGACTTTGGTGCCATTTGAAAGCTACTGGAGAAATATTTTTAACAGTTGGAACTTGTAGTAATTTACTAAATAATGTGTCATATAACTGGTCGTTTCAATCCAAAGCTATCGAGCTAATGGTCAATTCACAAATACAGATCTCACAGGCTCTCCATGACGATGCAATCGTGTGACAGACATGTTTTCTTTATAATTTAGCTTTAGATTGGGACCTGTGGTGGTGAAACAGGAACTGCATTAGATGCATAATTAACAGAATGCTCTAAAGGCTCTGAAATTCAATCAGAACAGATGCAGTCGCTTTAGAAACTATTTGATCTTTTGCCTAAGAAGCTGTATTGCGTAGTATCGTGTGGAATAGGTTTACACCATTCCCAGTTACCACATATTTTACAGAAATGAAGCGAATATACATTGCTTTTTTGTATTTTAAAGCACATCAAACCAAAATATATACAACAGATTAACATGGATACCAAGTTCATAAGTCGTATGCCGCTCATCAGGAAGCGAAAAACCGACTGGAAACCCACAGAAGCACATCTAAGAACCAGAAGGACGTGCTGTGAATTCGGCAGACCCGCAACCCACCACTATTTTACTTTTTTTCCCCCCAAGCTGCTGTACAGAATGCCAAATTGTCGGTCAGAAGAACTCACACATGCTGTTTGGAGAAGAGCAGTCTGATTATGGCAGAGAGTCGAGTTCCTGAGGTATGGGCTGTGCCTCCAATCTCATCTGAGAGCCCACTTATCAGCAGGATGCTGGTTCCCAGGGCATCCTCTGTGCCTGCGTGACTCTAACCAAAAAAAAAAAGAAAGAAAAAAGAAAAGAAAAGAAAAAAACAAGAAGACGAATGAATATGCTTTGCAGAGATGACCGAGTACTTCAGCTGCGCTTTATTGACAGGATGATCCAATTACTGAGCGTCCTCGACAAAATAAATGAGACGTGGCAGGACAATGAATATTCATCACTCGTGAATGTGTTTCTTTTTCACTTTCAGCAGGAGTGTATGAAAGACTCTTATTTAAAGCAGAATTAAAACTTAGCCTCTAGCATGGTATTAATACATTAAAATAAATTCTGCATTTTCATATCCTCTTGGTGCGAGTTCAGTGCAGTATTACCACTGTGTGTGCTTGTGTGTGTGTGTGTGTGTGTGTGTGTGGATGTGTGGATGTGTGTACCTGCAGTACGGGAATAACCGGGTATAGGGCTTCATTAAATTTACTCCAACTCAAAGCAGTCATCATCAATCGTCCCTTTAGCAGGTACAGAAGAAGATCCTTGGCAGCCGAATTCACCTTTGGGATCACACATAAAGCAAGCTGATGGCTCTACGATGTCAAGCTTACGAACCATTTAATCCAAACAATGAAACACACGCGCTGATACGTCTCTCCCAATGTCAAGTGTTGCATTGAGTGTGACCCTCGCTAACATTACAGAAAGAGCGCAGCTTTATGATCGTTACAAAGCAATGCGTCAACAAATCTAAACATTCTTTTTGACATGAACAGCTTCTCATTGGCCGATGAGGAACAGGAAACTAACCTCTTTTGCCTGGTCGTTAAGGCCGAAGGCGCTGATTTCATAAAGGACACGGGGGTGGAATATAAAATGCACGCCGGTGCAGATCGAAGAAGCTGGTCTGGACACGTTATGAACCCCCAAACACTCCTGCAGAGAGAGAAGAAAGGGAAAAAAACGCAGTGTTTTAATACGAGTGTTAAGGAATTCATAATACAATAAACATTCATTTCACACCGTGCTGTTGGATTCTCAAATCCAAATGGCTAAAGGGCACAGATTAATTCATACATCTACATCAGGAGCAGCTTCTAGAAGTGGCACTTTTACTTTGTTATTGTACTTAAGCGCAGTTTTCATGTATATGAACTTCACGTGAGCAGTTTTATTAGTGGATGCTTTTTACCTTTACTCTACTGTACTTTTTCTACATCTAGTGTGTGTGTGTGTGTGTGTGTGTGTGTATGTATGTATATATATATATCTTTTGGGCCCCTCTGTAATTGTACTTTCTACTTCACTACATATCGTCATGTGTTACATAACTCGAGTAGTATATGAAGCAGTAACCCACCACCCGCTGGCTATTATGCATAATTGCCTTTACTAATTATGTAACAGATGTTTGAAATCAGAAGTGGAGACAGTTGAAGATAGCAACAAAACAGCATATTCACAGATGGGAGAGAAAGAGAGAATATTTTACCATGACTTCAAGGCTACTGTAAGCTAATACAATCTCAGTACTTTGAAGGTAAGACCCTTTTCTACTTCTGCTCACGTATAATTTTAATTATTAACTTCTACTTTTACTTGAGTAATATTTTGTCTATGGTATCTCTACTTTTACAGAATTTGTGTACTCTGCACATTAAAATACTGTCTACCTCACCTGAGCTGTCTTTGTAATTCATTTGCACACCACAGCGCATAGCTTCAGTGGAATTCAGTTAAAACATGAGATAATAATTGTGTTTTATAACCTGGAATCAATCAATCGTACATTTTCACAGAAACATTAAAAAAAAAAGAAAGACTAATCCATGGAATCTTATATGCAAAGTTTGGCAATCGAGTGGCGCAGTGGTAAAGTGCTCGAACTTCGAGTTCGATTCTCGGGTGATGATGTAACCTCTCGCAGCCGGAGGTCTAGAGCAGTGTTTTCCAACCACTGTGCCGCGGTACACTAGTGTGCCGTGGGAAATTATTCAAATTCACCTAATTGGTCTAAAACATTCTAAAAAAAAAACAAAGTCTGTGAATAATATGCCATTGTCGAGTGTCTGCGCCGTCTACACCGGCAGAGTAAACATGTCATACTCTTCCATATCAGTAGGTGGCAGCAGATAGCTAATTGCCTTGTATTTCGAGATGAGAATTAGTGATT
>JAQQZT010000019.1:14795536-14822813 GCA_030068275.1 Clarias platycephalus | reverse complement strand
TATATTTATTTATTTTAAAAATGCTCTGTTTTTTTTTAATGCTACATGCTTTGTTTATACACCAAAGAATGTTTAGTTGTTAATTTATTTTGTACAGAAATAGCACAAATTCATAAGATCATGCGGTTTTCTGGTTGCTTTGGTTGTTTTTGTGACCAAATAATAATAATAATAATAATAATAATAAGCGCATTTTGTGAGTTCTACATTTTTGCAATGTCAATTTATGCTTTAAATTAATGATAACTTAAACTTAACTTAAAGCCTTCTTTTTTATAAACATTCATTGACCAATGCTGTGTTGCTAGCGCGGATCCATGCTGAGTTGTAAGGGTTAATCCCCCTTGGTTTTTCAAAGAAGAGTACATTTACCATGCGAAATTGTGTTTTGCTGCAGTGTGTGTTCGACCGTTAGTACGCACTTCTTATACTTTTTTACGGCTGGCGTCTACAGCATTTACTCTCTCTAAGTAACAGAACAAACAGGTACAGGAACAGTATTGCGAGAGGGAACGGTCTGCTACTAGTTAATCTATCGCGGATGCCATTGTTCTCCTGTTTTGAAACACCTAGGACGTTACATTTACCAGGGATGCTTAACTAGGAAGTCCATCCCTTCGCTGCTCAACTCATGACCTCATCGACGGCCATGTTAGATTTTGTTTTCTTCCTAAGGTGTGAATTTTTGTCAATTTCATATAAGAAAACTACTTTTTATGCGCTTGGTATAAACACCATCTTCATTTCAGAGGGTTCACACTCGTCTAGTCTCAGCAAAGACTGCATACTTTTTTTGGCTCAGCCTTTCCCTACAGACACACTCTCTCAACACCATGACTGAAACCTCATCCTAAAAAAAAATATCTTTTACTTAGGGGGATTTGATCTTTTTGTTTCCTTTTGCTTTTTCAGTTATATATATGCGGGGTCTGCCTTCAGTAAAGAAAGCGCTTGCAAACATAAGACAGTTCGTAAGACTGTTCAAACTGGCGAACTTTTTGCAACTGCTCGTTATTGAATGCAGACTTGGTATCATGTGCGTTTCTGTACTTTGAGCTCTGTCCATGGTGAATGTACTTGCTTGGATGCAGGCACAGATGAGCAGTTGGAGATTATTAAGAGATTCATTTCACACTTCATTTGATTTTCTGATCGTTAGTCAGATAACGCTGACAACTGACAAGAAAACTAAATGGACACAATCTTTTTCCATCCAAACCTTTCCTTTCTCTACATCAGGTGCCATCGACAAAAAGAGTGAGCTGACCAGTAAAAGGTTACATTCACAGCATTTGGCAGACATCCTTATTCAGGACGATGTAAATTTTTATCTTACTAACAGGAGTAAATCGGTGGTGGCGTGGTTTGAACCTGGGACCTTCCGATCAGTAGTCCAACACCTTAACCAGTGAGCTACACTCTCAGGTACAGTCTCACATTGAGGTACTGACTCCATATTCGCTCATCATCATCATCATCATCATCATCAAATAAGACGGCTAACTAACTTCATGGACACTAACTTTCTTGTGTCAAGGGCTTCAGTTTAAATCAGCGTAGCTACATGATTTCACCTGGTTACCTTATGAAAAGGGTTACACTTTGGAGCCCTGATATTGAACAGGACTTTGAAATTCGGGCTCTTGAGCACAGCCCTTAACCCTCAGCTGCTCAGATGATTATTCATTCACTCATTGATCTTCTATACCCCTTATTCTGTACATGGTCACACAGAGGTTTGGGGCACAAGGCAGGACACACACTAGACCGGGTGCTGCTTTTGAGTCCAGGGAGCAAAATTCACAACTTTAAGACATTTCCATTACATCCTTTCTGTTATTCTTACCAGCTAAATGGCTGTAACGGCAATAAGCCTGTCTGACTGGAAATCAAGGCAAGCGAGAAGAATACTGCACACACTATCAGTACAGAGACATGCTGGATGCACTCTATTTGCTTTGTGTCGTGTGCTCGCTCTGTTCTCTCTCTATTTCCCTGCAGACTCGCCCGAGGAAGTGCGCCTGAGGCCTGCCCGTCCTGCGCTGAACCTCGAGCGCTGCCGCATGCTTTGAGCAAACCTCACTAAAGACCGTCGCTGAGATTTGCCACCTGTCACTGACACGCTCGAGGAGCCACCTCTCACGTCCTAAAGCTCCTCGGGGGCTTTTACTCTGTTGCACGAGAAACACCACTTTCTTTGATTTTTGTCAGTTTAAAAAAAATAAATAAATTAAAAAAAAAGGTAACAGTTTTGTCTAGAAAAGTTTAAGCCATGCTGTTTACTCAGCAAGGACAAAAATGGATCACTGTAATTTATATATTGATGATTATTTATCGTCACACCGCATGTTGGAACTATTTTACATGTTATAATTATCATATCTATAAAATAAATACATCAGATCTATAAAATATGTGTGCGAATATAATAAATAAACAACTTGGGGAGGTTCGGTTAGATGAAACTAATCAACAACTGGGGAATGTAATATGGTTACTCCAAATCTTCCCATAATGCCACAGCAGTCGAATGAATCCATTTCTATACAATGAGTTGTGCGTACTGTTGTAAAACAACCATGAAAGAAGTTAAGTCTTTATCATCATTTTGTAAGTCGATATGAGGTCTCTCGGAGGAAACGTACCTGACACGCTGGGCGTTGGTGCGGCATCTGTTGGCCTCGACGCATTTTGCTGGAAATATCCTCTAAGTGACATCTCCTCCACTGAGAATATTAAAAAACAGCTTCAGTAAGGAGCCATAAATCAATTTTATACCGGCATGGTGAATGAGAGGTGCCGCTGGTACTCTTTGATAGGGTGCCGCTCTTGGAGGACGTTCTTTTATGCGGCGCTGCAAATCAACATAATGGCACACGCGGTGTCGTGCATTAGAAGCTTACTGGGCTGAAAAGAAGAGCTCGGTCGCTGGTCGGAGGAAGTGTCCGCTGGGCGAGTGTGAAGGTGGAAGAGCTGGTCGAGAATCGTCTCTGTGATGCCTCGAAGCTGGGGGTCAATGTTGGACGAGAGCTGGGTCAGGAAGTCCACTGCTCCTACGTCTCTTAACATGTGTGCACCGGTTGGATGCTTTAACGTATAAGGAAAGAAACAAAAACAACACAAAAGGTAGCATGATAAATCATTTAATAATGGATAAATTGTATTTATCTGTTAAGATTTAAACGTAGTGAGAACAACGACCAGTCATGAGGAGAACGAGAGTGACTTTTTTAAACTACACAAAGTCGTAAGGAGGATTGAACTGCTGCACAATTAATTACATCAATTACAATAATTACAATTATTAGTTGTTGCATTTTTTCCTTTTGATTTTGAGGCGATAAATACTCTTAAGATTGTTTGTACCTAGATAAATACATCTGAATACTAAATGGCACTTTTAAGTTAAATATTGCAACTTTGCGAAACTGCAATGTGTCAAAATTATCCCAATCCCAAATGTTTTACTGCGACAGGCTGTAAAGTGCCTAATGAGACAATGTAAAAATGGGTTGTTTATGTAACAACCTCAGCAGCGACCTCATTTCCCTTCTCGTCTGTTTCAACTGTTCAGTATTCAGTAGACTAATCACCATCCTGATCAAATGTCATCATCTGCACCTGTTCCTCGTTAGTTCATACCTTAAGCCCTAAGTTAGATGTTTTTATAATGCTTGTATGATTCATAGGTCACTGTGTGGCTAAACAAACAAAAAACACTTATCTGAAACTGCTCAGGTACAGGGACTGGACTGAAATTGAAAAAAAAAAAAATCCTTTAGGAAACCTGGAGAATTATTCCTCAACACTACATTAAAAATACAAGAAAGTCTAGCTCTTTGGAAGAAATATATGAAAAAATAAGGGGTAGCTCAAAACTTTTGTGCAGTACTGTACAAGAAAAAGAAATCCTCCAAAGCAATGTGGCAGGGATGAGTGACACTGTCTCTATGATGTATAAGACTAAGATTTATTCAATAACTGCACCACTGTAATTGTGGTGGAGCCCATGGACACATTGCAAAGTCAAGATTATTCATTTCACTGAATGAAATCTGAGTGCATAACAAAGTACTCCCTGGCAGATTTAAGGTCCAGGTTGTATTGTAGTTTGTGTGATCGCTTGTGCTACACTACCGTAGCGAGTGTGTTAATGAGCTGCAGCACGTCTTTCTGCAGCGGGACTTCGGGGAAGTTAAACCAGTGCAGCAGGTTGATGAAGAGCTGTCTCTCCTGAACGAGATCAGCCGGGTGGATGAGACTGAGCTGAAGCTTGGAGATAATGTTCCTCAGGGAGCGGACTCGGATCTCCACTAACGAGTGAGCTGGGGGAAAAAATATAACAACAACAGTAATAATAATAATAACAAACAACAGCAAGAATTGCCCTGGAGGACGATCACCTACTGTTACATGACGTCCTGACACTTACATGGGCATTAACACTGACATATGGTCTGCAAGACTGCCTATGGTTAATAGTAACCTTTGCTCTGAAACACTTTAAAATATCTACAAGATGTAAAATGCAATTCTTGAGCTTTGCTATTTTGGTGATGTATTTTTATATCTCCTGTAAAAAGTTAGCAATAACTGCGGTACTCATCTCAAATTATTTTGTGCCCACTATTATCATCATATTAATGGGAACACGAAGAAGCAGTAGAGGAAGCCAACATGTTGCACTTTGTGTGCCAGAATGCAGTGCGGCTGTACATCGGAGCTGTGCTGATGTTAGAGATCTATGAGTTGACGAGCACGATGGCATTGAAGCCTGTATTTCTTTTTTTAAAGATGTACTGTAGACCTTTTAAAAGTGTACACGTTGGGAAGCGAGAGAACTGATCAGTCTACAGGACTGAACTGATGCTACACTCTCTTTACATAGCGTGACACAAGGACTAAATCCCAAGGAAAAAATTAACTTGTCTTATTTCTCTATATAATGCCCGGACTTCCTAATCAGTTTTGCCCTGACATTTGCCTCAAAGCAAAAAAGTCCTGCTTTGACTTGAACGCCACTCATATATTACAGACTAAAGTATATGAATATTAATACTGTTAAGTGCGATTCTTGAAAATACAATACTATCCAACATAAAATAACATTTTCCATGTTTCATGTTTCAATTATTATTTCCAATAAATAAAATTTTATTTGCATGCCTCTGAATCATGTTTGGGTGCCAATCCTTTTGCTATCTAAATTTTTGCACGTTTTTGGACCCTGCTTCTATTGACCGCCATTGGAACTGCATCAGTAACGTTCCCCTGTGACATCAGCACGACACAGAACCACTATAACATCATCCAACAAATCAGCATCACAACCACTAAACATACAACAAGTAAGTCGATAGAAACATGTCTAATATGTTTCAGGGTAGACTTTCCTTTAAGGCTCATTTCTAAAAATAACTAATAATCAGACTGCTTCTAACTAATGACACAGATCTTAGGATGTACACTGCGAACTTTGCACAATCGTTTGCGCAATAATAACCACGAACAATCATTTGCACAAAGTATTGCAGCTTTGCACACACACTGCGGACATTCTTTTTTTCTCAAACATACTGCGAACTTTACCCTACACTTGCGTAAAGACTAATTAGCATTGCATAATTTGCACACCACGAACAGGTTACATATATATTTATTGATATTTTGATACTCATTTGATACTTTTTCATCTTTTCATATTTTGCTTTTAATTCTATGTTTGATATATAACCTTTTATACCTATATTTATTTTTATTTTATGCTTATTTTTCCCTTTTTTTTTAGCGGCTTGATGGATGGATGGATGGATGGAGACTACTTATAACATCAGATAGAAATGGGGCGTTTCTAATTAGCATATTCATGAGTTGCTCCAATAGGACCTTGCTAAGAGTGATCAGTTCCTAGACCTTAAATACAAGAATAAACACTATAGAATAATTTCTGCTTCAAATTAAAAAATCTAATTCCTTAACACGTATGTTTATCTAATATAAATTTAAGTAAATAATTATTTCCCTGTACAACTTTGATAACTGACAGCTAACGGTAAGAAATCACCATGGCAACACAAACTGACTCGGACAATGACTACATAATAACATAATAAAGGTTTATTACTCGAGTATTTCAAAGTCAAATGTAATTATTAGTATAGATAAACTGTATAGAACATTATAGAAATACCATACAGGTAAATTATCTACTGTATATGGACTTTAACTCAACGTTTTCAATTTAAACACTTTTAAAGTGTAGCGCACGCGCAATTAAATATTAGTTTTAGATTAAAGAAACAGTTTACTTAATAAATAATTCTTATTGTTTTTTTTGTTTTTTAATCACTTCCTAAATAAAACACACACACAAACTATCAAACCCACGGCTAAAGTCGACTAGCTTAAACGTTAACTCTGGCTTAGAACGCAGCCGTCAACTTACCGAGCTTTTTAATAAGTGATGCTAGCTCCATGGCGCGGTTTTAAGGTTAGCAGTAGCTAACTACACACTTATTTCAAACATTTAGAAGCCTCTCGTGTTCCCGTTTAACGTCCTTTCACTTTGAAGTGCACCGACTCGGCTTTGTTTTTAACCACGGCGCCAGTTTCGACTACTTCCGGTTCTGTGCCGAGCTGCAGAGCTGGCTGTATCCTGAATGTCTCCTAGAGCCCTAGAAGTGTGTACTAAGTACCCGGCACTACAGTAATGGTCTAGACACCATACTTAGTGCACTAAGTGGTAATTTAGGATTCAGGTCAGAACAGGGCTGCGATGGAGTGACAGCTAAACTGCAAGACACAAAATTGGGCTAGGGTTATTCGTTTTGGCACCATGTAAGATAAAAGAACCCATCACACAGAATCCTCTTCCTAAAATCTGCTATAAAAAATAAGTTATTATGTAAATAAGTAAACAAACAAATGTATTAATAATATTACTAAGTACAATGGTGTAGTGGTTAGCACAGCGGCCTTACACCACCAGGGTGAGATGCTCACCTGAGATGCATTATAGTTTGCATGTTCTCCATATGCACGGTGGGTTTTCTCCCACAGTTCAAAGACAAGCAGATTAGGTTAATTGGTGTTCCCAAATTGTCTGTAGTGTGTGTTTGCCCTGCAAGAGATTGGCACCCTGCTCAGATAATAGAAAATAATAACTGAAATGTTTAACATGTTTTTATTAAAATGACTGTGAAGCCTTTAAAAAGTCTGATGCTTTGTTAAATGGTGTTGTATTTTCGTGAATGACACTTAATAACAGCAGTGTTATTAATATGCTTGCGTCTGTAATATACGAGGGGTGTTCAAGTGAACGTGTGAGTTAAATATTTCATAAATAAAGGTGTAGAACCTGTTGACATTTACAGAAGATTTCAAACACAATATAGAGATGATTCTTCTGTATAAGCGTTTCAAAGAACGTTATACGTTCGTGAATTACTATCTCAGCTAAAGTGACTCGGAGCCCACTGCAGTTGATCCAGTGAACATTCAGCGAGTGTTCATTGGGATCCAGCCTGATCCTTTAAAATCAACAGATAACCTGTTACCAACCTGAGGAAGAGACGCATCTGTCTGTGGGAACTGTACACACAATCAATCATAAACACCACTTGCACTCAGGAGTTATTGCCACATCACATGTTCGGTCCTGGCCTCACTTCAAGAAGATTTCCACATGTTTGGGCCATTAAAGGAGCTCCTGGGAGGCCAGAGTTTTCATGGCACTGGTGTACTGAGAAAATTTTCTACCTTGATGGTATCCAAGCACTAGGTAAACGCTGGGATAAGTCAATTAGTGTAGCAGGTGATTACGTATATATAGACATAAAAGGAGTTTTTCTTCTCATAAATGTGTTCTGTTATTCTCCGCAGGGAAAGTCCTGGTTTGACTTGAACACCGCGCAAAAATTTAAATTAATTCAAAAGTGTTGTGCAAGTGCAGTAGATGAACTAGTCTAAGAGCATCTGTATGTTATAAAAAATGCTAGTCATGACTAGCTAGCTAGCATTAATTAGCTAGCGTACCTCCACTGCAAACATCAATTTTAGGTTAACCCTGCTGATGTTGGAATATCCTTGCTATATCCTTTGGAAGAATGATTTCAAAAATGTTAGCCACAGCTCTCAATTAATATTTTAATTAAAATCATTTACTATCTCTAGCCAATGCTGCTCTCACTCATTCCTTCCTCTTTTTTGTTTTCTTAGCATCTCTGCTACACCAATTTCGCTCCGTTTTCAAACAGAGCAGCCTTTCTTACATGTCTGTCAAAAAAATTAAAATCAAAATGAGACTCAATTTATTTTATTTTATTATAATTTTTCTTTTAAATGAAGTACACAAAGATGTTCAACTTAGGAACTATAAATTATTCATCTAAAAACTAAAGAGACATTAGAAGCCTGTATTAGCTCTATGGTTTATCCCTCATTGCTACACAGCCAATAATACAAAATAAAAAAAGTAATATATATATATATATATCTCCTTGCTATCAGTTTTTTCCTTTTCTATGCTCTGGCAAGCCCTAAGCGCCCCCTTGGCATTTGCACTGTACATCTATCAGTGATTACAAACGGCAGCACAACATCAATCTTTGATGGTTTACACACAAGTATTTGTTTCTATTGGAGATCAATACTGGCATATCCTAGCAGATCTACTGTTCGAGGCTTTTTTGGCTCTGATACTGTAGTCATTTGTACTGAAATGAAAGAGTGTATTTAGTGCTAATCTTACATCAGTCAATATAGCTAGATGTGTATCAGCTGTTGGCCGTGTCGGTAGATAACGCTTATTTGTTGACATTTTAGACCTAATAGAGAGAAATGTCAGTTTGTAGAAGGTATTGAAAAGGGAACTTTCCTGTCATTTAAAGAATAGATTTTTTGCGTGTGTAGTTTATCTTTGTGTTAATGCTGTAATTCTATGTGCATGTTTCGCAGGTGTTCCTCACTTGATTTAACAGTTTCGTTTATGACGAAAACAGGTACAGTACATCAGGCCGAGCTTTTGGTGTAGGTAATGGTAGCATGTGGGCACCAGGAGGCACGGTGGTGGAAGTACATGTATGTGAACATCTCTGATTTGTACCATATGAGTATTTAACACAGACACTCATGTAGATAATTAATCAGTAGGACTGTTGCTGTTTCACACTTCCAGGTCTCTGCTTGAGTCCTAAGCTTGAATTACTCTTTTCCTCATGTCCGAGTGGATTTCCTCCTGGTTCCCAGGTTTCTTCACACATCCCAAAAACATGACTGTTGACCCTTAAGCGGTACTCAGTGTTAATGTGGGTGTGCGGATGGTCTCTCGTCCATTGTGTATTCCCACCTTACACCCAGTGCACAAGTAGGATGAAGTGCTTACTAAAGAGGAGTAATTGATTAATTTTGTCATTTGTGATTCTGCATCATTAGCAGATCCATCTACTGTAGGTTTAATGCCGCACAAGAATGACTTCTTAATATACTGCTTTAGAACTGGAAAGTTTAAATTTACATTTCTGGTGAGCCTTTCTCTCAGGTCTATGTCATTCCAAGACCTTTATTATCAGCATATTTTTAGTTTTTTTCTGATATTTTTCTTCGCTCTCCCTCTTAGTTTCTTCAAGTTGCTTATAGTTTTCCTCACTCCTTCTATAGCAGTACTCTATGTTGTTCGCCTTTGTTCTGCCTTGTCAGACAGGGAAGAAAAACTCTATAGATGTGATAAGCTGCTCATTCAGTACATTTAGGTCATCAGCTGACTTCATTTTGTTGCCACATTGCTGAGCCTACATCTACCCAACTGAACCAACCCAAGATCCTCAAACTGCTTCCAGAGGCCTATGCTTGATGGACCACTTTGCACCCATCACTCTAGAACAGGGTAAATTTGGACTGATTAGACCACATGACTCTATTGCTCCAAAGTCTTTATGCTTCCTAGGAATTTGAAGGCCTTTTTTTTGTTACCCTTAGTTACAACTGTATTTTCATTGCTATTTTTCATTTTATTCCCAATCCTGTAAGTTCTCATGATTTTTTCGATCACATTTCTTCCACTACGTTATCAGTTCTGTAATATCTTTCCAGGTTTTGATAATGTGTTGAAAGGTTCTTAATCCTGATCCAGTAATCTCATATTTCTTTAGTTGTTATCTTTGCTTGCAGCCCAACAATATGACCCTTATGACATTTTTTGGCCATGCAGGGAACATGCAAATTGCTCATGCTCTAAGATTTAGTGGCGCATGTATACCTCATTCCTCCTCAGCATGGTGGTTGGTGATAGGCTAACATATTCTTTAGTATTTAGTCAGGGGATGGCTTAAGACCTATATACCTCTTTAGTTCCGTGAAGAAAAAAGCGAACGCAACATCATAATTCAACTGACCTTAGATTTCCAACATAAGTGACTTTTCTGGTTTTCTGTTCTGTCCTCAATACAGAAAAACGTCTCCAATGTTCCATCCATGGTAATCACAGATATCTTACAGATTTGGTGGATGAAGATTAAATTGAAACTTTGTGCTTGTTGCTGCCAGTCTAACACAGTATGTGTGAATGGGTTCGGCTTGACTTGTTGTTCTTTATTCTCTGTGTGAAAGCCTGTACTGGTAATCAGGCTTGATCTGGGATCACTCATTCGCATCACTTGGTGCCCAGGAAATGGACAGGGCCTGTGTGTCCTCGCGTCCATATTACTCATCCTTTTCCTCCTCACGCTGAAAATCATTGTAAAAATCAGTGCCTTTCTCTCAGTGAGACACCCTTTCTCAGCGAGACGTCTCCTCAGACAGCAGTGTATCTCAGCAAAATGGCCCTCAGACATAGAGTTATTTCTGTATTCATTTTTTTACCTGTTGGTTTCTTGTCCTCTCGTCTTCACGCACTCTGATGGATACAGTACATCACCTTTTTTTCTGATTATCATGAATGCTCTGTAAGAAATATGATTGGAGGAAATTGATCTGCCAATTAAGCTTTCAACTCTTGAGTTACTGATACCTTTCATTATTAACATATGGAATAAAATTACATACATATGGGTATAATTGCCACCCTTACAATGCAATATATGTTCAGTTCTCCCTGCAGATGCGTGCACCTCGGTGAGTGATACAACTGGGGACGCGTTGCTCTTTCAATCATTTCTGTGTTGATGTTCTGTCTGTTCTTGTTAGAACTTCCACCTACTGTCATGTATATGCCATCTCCTGGCAGAAAAACAAGCCTTGAAGCGATAATAATCTCATAAATTTTCACAACAGATAGTATACAGTGAGGTTGTTCTTCTTGTACACAGCCCCCTTTCTGCACCAACCATACAGATGATGCGCATGACTGAATCAGGATGTGTGTCACCAGGAGTGTACTGGGAATGAGAATTCAGAATTGGACTGAACTTTCCACACTGGACTGGACTGGTGTAGAGAAGTCAATTACGTGTTTACCTATATATATACACTGAAACCCTGTTTATCACATACATATTGTGTCGTGTATTAAATAGTATCATGTTTTTGCAGCTGAAACTTACAACTTTTGCATGTGACCGTCCACATTCTACTCTATACCCTTGAGTAGTTCTGTTGTTTTTATGGCAATTACTTAAGGGGTCGGGTTGCCAGTCAATCACTGTCAATCACGCGACGTGCAATTTGGGAATGGCAATTAGCCTAACCTATATGTCTTTGGACTATGGGAGGAAACCGGATTCCCCGGAGAAAACCCACCAAGCACGGGGAGAACATGCAAACTCCGTGCACACAGACCGGAGGTGGGAATTGAACTCAGACCCTGGACGTGCAGGCGACAGTGCTAATCACTGAGCCATAGTGCTGCCATATACAACAGCTTGATTATATATACTTATATATAATATATATATAATTTTTTTTTCAGCCCCTCCTTTACTTTATCTCCATTGGGCTCCTGTACATTTATCCCTAATTACTCTGGAATGGTAATGGACGTTAACTAGCATAAATTAACTTTTAGTAAGCCCACACACTCAACACACTCTCATACCTGCCAAGATTGACAGCCAAGAGCAGACGGGCCGGTAGAGAGACAGAAAGGGATGGTAAAGATGTGCCTTTTTTTTATTCATCTAGACATTTTTTTTTTGCTCTGTTCTTGTTTGTTTTTTGACGGCTGACAGGCCCACTGATGCACCGGCCCACCGGGATTTGCTCCTGTGCGCCCGATGGCCAATACACCACTGTGTGTCAGTGTTGTTATTTCAGCCTAAACTATACCCGTGGGCTTGATTTACACTTATCCATTTTCTTAGCATGTATGGTGATAAAGTGGATACTTAAAAAAATGTGCACATATGGGTTCTCAATTGGAGCAAAAAAAAGATCCTACGAGTATGACTGAGGTCTATTGGGAGGATTTTAGTCTGGGCTTAGAGATTTATCTTTATCCAACAGATAGTTTTTAAAGTAAAAGAAGTGGAAGAAGTTAGTAAGATAGTGTAAAATGTTTTATTCAGGGCAAATCATATTGAGTGTGCAAATCAATGACTTAAGGACAATCGTCATAAATAAAATAAAACGTATTATAACTGGGATCTCTCATAATTTCAATATCGTTTAGGATTCCATACATCATACATTAAATGTGGCCCAAGTTTAGCTACCACGTGAAATTGTATAAGGAATCTTGTATAAGGAATCTACATTATACAAGCAAATCTCATTAGGAAAGTGTAGTATACAGGACTGTGCAAAAGTCTTGAGCTTCCCCTCATTTTTTTATACGCTGCCTGACAACAAAGCCATCACCAGTTTAGAGGGTTGAATTATTGGGCTGCATCAAGCAAAGAAAACAACTAGGGAGATTTGAAATTACTGGAACTGGGTTAAGAACCGTTCAACACATTATCAACACCTGAGGACTCAGGTGAATGGATTTTGGAGAAATAGACAAAAGTCATGTGGACTGATGGGGTCAGATTGACCCTATTCCAGGGTGATGAGTGCATCAGCATCAAGGAGGGAAGTGTATGAAGTGATGCACCCATCATGCCTAGTGGCCACTGTACAAGCCGCTGGAGGCAGTGTTACAACCTGGAGTTCCTTCAGTTGGTTAGGTCGAGGCTCAGCAACGTTATGTGGCAACTAAATGAAGTCAACTGACGACCTGAATGTACTTAATGAGCAGGTTTTCACATTAATGGAGTTTGTCTTCCCTGATAGCACAGGCATATTCCAGGACCCAAATTGTGAAACAGTGGTTCTGGGAGCGTGAGGAATAATTTTTTACCCATGAACTGACCACCACATTGTGTGCTGCAATCAAAGCTGTCAATTGAATGAAAATTAAGATTATTGTCCAGACAGTGTATTTCACTAGAAAAATGACATACAGTAAGACTGCAGATACAGTGATTTATTGCAACATGTGCATACATACATGTAAATACAGGAGGAGTATGTATAAATATAAAACAACGTTTTAAAGCGAATATTTGGTATAAACCACCTTTCTACTGTACTTCAACACAGCCTGAACTCTCTTAGGTAAACTTTCTTGTAATTTCTTTAAGTAGTGTTCAGGAATAGTTCTCCGGGCTTCTCGAAGGACAGTCCAAAGCTCTTTTTTGGACGTTCGCTGCCTTTTGTTCCGTTCTCTGTCAAGATGATCCCACACCACTTCAATAATGTTGAGATCCGGGCTTTGGGGAATCGAGGTATGCTTTGACTGCATTGGGAGTGTGTTTGGAAGACAAGAATGTTTTTTTTTCTTTTTGGAAGCAAAATATATAGAAATGAGGGGTTGCTCAATACTTTTGCACAGTACTGTGTACACAGTACTTTTTCTGGATTAGTTGCTATCATAGATACAGTAAGAAACTGATTAGGAATATTTTGGATTGAAAATATTAATATAAATAAATATAAACATTTTAAAACCATAATTACTTTTCTATATTCAGGGTTTTACACCAGCTGACTCAATAACATCAGTATGACCTGGATTGGACTCCATCTGCTGCAGATGAAATTAATGCAATGTATATCCGACACCTTAAGGGCCCTAAAGAGGGTACAAGGGCTCGAAAGAGTGAAGCAGTCTTGTTTTCTCTACCTTCATGTTTCATGTATCTGGTCATATGCATCTAGTTTAAGGTCTTTGTTCATCATTGATTTGATCGTGATCATAGATCATAGAATTATTTTTAGTGATTTAGAAATGGCTATGCTGCTTTTTTCAACATTGGTGTGTGTGTGGTGTGCATGGACAAAACATGTGACTTTTTCAGTGCAGATAGAGGTGTTGGTAAGACTGGCTGTATTTAGTTACATTTTGGAACAAATACTGTAAATGCAAAGATGAAGAGAGAGAGATCTGAATAAAGTGAACCTTTGACATTTTGGGGCATATGGCTTATGAATCATGCTTCATATTTCCTTATAGCTTTTATTGTTCTTCCTACACACATCTCACTTTTTTTTTGTTCTTTTCTAGAACAGCAAGTTGCTTCAGCTAAAAATGACTACCAAATTAAGAACCGCAAACGGAAACGTGAAGAATTTAAGAATGCGAAACACCACCGAATCAGGATGGTCAGAACATTACAATTTCTGTCTTAAACGTCAATAAGACACATTTTCTGCTGTGAATTTCCTTCAGTTCATGCAGGGACCTCCGATTACCTTGCCATTGGCACAAACTGTCACTTTGAGATACTAAATCAGTGTGAGTGATGCTCTGGACATGCTGAACAAATCATGTCTCCCTCCTTCGGGTTCCTCTTGAGGTAGGACAAATAATCCCATGTGGATTTTTTTTTTTTACAAGAATAATAATAATAAATACTGTAAATAAAATTCAAACTAAACTGTTTGTAGTAAGGACTTTGCTTTGTTATTTAAATGTCAACTTAGATAAAAGAATAATGTAAAATCTCATTAAGCATTCATTCATCTTACATACAAGGTTGCAAGGACCTGGAGATTATTGTAGTGTTTGCATGTAGTTCTGTTCCGGGTTTCCTGTTCAGCATCCGGACTCTGACGTAAGCACGTCGAGCGGGACAAGGTAACCAAGCGTGTGTAATCTGGCACTGGGCAGGCGCATAAAAAAAAACAAGATAAAAAGTAAAGGGACGTTTTGCTAACTACCCCGTTGGTCTGTGTGATCTTTAGGTTCTTTTATACTGAAGGACAGTACAATTATCGCAGAAGATTTTGGGCATGAGGTGGGGTACACCCTGGACAGGGTGCCAATCCATTGAACTGGGGTACACAGACATTAATACAGTAAATGAGTGCTCAATGAGATGCTACAGGTTTTTATGTGTGAAAATATTTAGGATTATGCAGAGTGTTCCACAAGGCTCAGTGCTTGGTCCTCTTCTATTCTTCCTCTATATCTGCATTATCAGTGAGATAACAATCTCACATGCTTTTTCAGCATTGCTATGCTGTTGGCAAAACTCATCCTTTCTTTGGCTTTCTTGGAGAGTCATATTTCAGCTCATATCTCGGCCTGTCTGGCAGACATCTTGTCACAGATGTCAGCTTATCACCTGAAACTAAATGCCAGGCAGACTGAGATGCTGGAGATTCCTTCGATAACTCCTCATGACAATGTATGAAACCTTGGTGAAACTATCATTCTCTACATTTATTGTAAGCCTTACTTGGGTCATCAGAGATTATCCTTTGTAACATTTGACACATATAGTTTCAGTCTTTGAAAGCCAAGAAAGGGATTGTTCAGTCCCTTGCGAACTCAAACTTAATTACTGTACCTTGCTTCCCGGTGCATATACTCAGACTTCAGTAACTGATCCAGCTGGATAGCTTGTTTTCAGTTTCTCCATCATCTCTCTATATTGGCTTCCTGTGGCTGTCTGATTTAAATTTAAAACATTGACGCTTGCCAAAAATGAACTGGACGCCTCTTACTTGAAGAACATATCATACTGTACCTCCCTCTGCACCAGTTTCTCTTGCAGACACTAGCATGGCTCAGATTGACCCCTCATCCCTCAAGAGACACAAAAGATCTGCATGAAGAATCTTCTCTGATAGACTAAACCCCTCTACTGATTGTCTAAACAGCTGAGGCACTAGATGTTTTCATAGGACTAAAAACTTAAGATATACTACTAAATAACTTGATTAATGGTATACTTATGACCTGGAGCCTGTCCTAGGGCACAAACTTCATGCACACAGACCCAAGGCGGGAATCAAACCCAGGCGCTGGGGATATGATGCAATAGTACTAACCACTAAGCCACCATATCGCCTTGGCGTGTATGTGACAAATACAATTTTTATTTCATTTTATTTGATTTGAATTGATAGAATATGTTAAATAAGAATTAAATAAAAACTATTAAAGGTCTGTCATGGTCTCAATAAAATGCTGATGTGGCCTGTGTAGAATTATTTAAATTAATTGTACTAGTATGAGGATGTCATTATTCATAGAGACTGAAAATCACATCTATAATTTGCTTTGGATAATTCATTAAGAAACTCATTTTTGCATATGCTGCTTTCAGATATGTGGGGTTTATATATGCTTATGCAGTGGGCTGGGCATAATTTTACATTAGTGGATGATGATGATGATGATTTTAATACATGAGGTATAAAGGAGCTATATACAGTATTCCTTCATCACCAGCATTTTTAACAGCAACAAAGGAGTGGGTGAGGGACACAGGGTGGCCAGATTGGGCGTAGTGCCTTCTTACTGTTCTACCTAATATCACACTTGGATTTTATGAAAAAAGATTATTAAGTGGGCGACCTATTGAAGGTTTCGGTTGTTATTTTGTAATCAAAACACTAGGTAACTGTCCAAATGTATAATCAGTGCTCCCTGACAGTGTGCTCCCTGACCAGGACTGTTGGGATCATATTTATAAAAATTATAAATAAACCTAACAAATAATGGGTGTTCATCACCGGAAATCATTTGTTTACTAAATAGAATACGATCTTCGAGACAGGAATAAATAAAAAATTTAAGAGGTTGTTGTATGCAATCTACAGTAACTGGCACTAACATGATAGAACGTAACTTAATAATACAAACAATACAATTAATTAATGATATATATATATTTTTAAACTTTTTTTATTGTGCTGGATTTGTTATTTTTTTATACAACCAAGGACTCTGTGATAGGTGCTGCACGATAACGCACAACAATATAATGGTTTATATAATAATACTAATAATAATAATATTATAATTTATGTAAATTATATTATATATAATATGATATATATTAAAATTATATTATATAGAATTATAATATATATTTACATTGTTGTACTCTATTAGATTGTTGTATAGGGTAGTGCAGCACCCATCCCAGGGGATTCGAGGCACTAGGCGGGGTACACCCTGGTTGGAGTGCCATTCCATCACATGGCACAAACACACACACTCACAGACTATGAGCAATTTGAAGTAGTTGTCCTATTCTGCATGTCTTTGGTATGTGGAAGATAACCATAGCAACCTGAGGAAACCCACCATGCCCAGGGAGAACAACGCACAAACCCGAGACATGACTCAAACCCTCGACCCTGGACTTCCTGTGCCACCTATTTATAAACAGCTCAGAATTATAATAACAATAAAAATAAATACCCAACATTAAAAAGTTAAACACAGTGCAGTTTATGATGCAAAAACATTTTGATGATGTACATCATGGAAATTAGCGTAACTCATTTATTTATTGATTTTTAACATATGGTTGACCGGTAGTACACTTCATAATATTGAAGTCATAGTAGTTATTATATATCAATATTTAATTGAAACGAAAATATGCAATTATATCTTTTGAACAGTATATATTGAGATGTGTCCAAATAAATACAAATACAAACTTGTGTCCATACTTCTGACTGACACTGTAACTTATTCTAATTAGAAAGGTTGATCCAGGACCCAATCTGGCAACCCTGAGAGGAAGGAGAAAAACAGCAAAGCCCCCAAGAAAGGAAGAAACGACATAGAGGCTTACCTACAACTTAGCCTAGCTCTATTATTATCAGTTTATATAAAGGTAATAAATGAAGTTGGAAGCGCTATAACGTCTGCTTCACGCGCAGGACCCGTTAACACACCGGTCCACAATGCAGGCGCCGTGAACGCGCTGTGTGAAACTGATGTACACACATTAGCTAGCTAAGTTAGCCAGATAGCACAGAAGTTAGCGTTTTAGCTAACACATCATTCCTGCCTTTCCGTCACAAGCCGTTTAAAGAGAAAATACAACGGGAGGTGGATTTCACTCTTAATGCTATGGAAGTAAGTGCTACATTTATTTATTTGCTTCTTTTATTTTTTTATTTTTAATGTTTATTCGAGTTTAGCTAAGCTAACGTTATTCATTTGTGCTTTGTTAGTGTTAGCTAGGTCGTTTAGTTTTGATGCTTTTTCGTTAAATTAATTGAAACAGTCAGAGTTAAGTGCTGTTAATAAACTTTTCAGTATCGAAACAGCACTTTAGCTGTTAAATTTAATATTGTTGTGTTTTTAGTATCAGTGTGTTGTGTGTAGGCCTGGAGTATACTAACCTAGCTTAGCTTAGCTTAATAAGGCCCATACCTGGCTTAAAGCTACGCAAATGAAATATTATCTAGCTAAGCGGAATTTACTTATTTTTGTAATTAATGATATACAAATCCCTGAATATTTTATTTGCAGGTTGGAGTGTTTCCTGGCAAACTAAATTTGTTCATTGTATAGCTAGGTAGCTAACTAGCCAGCATGTAATGTTAGAGAACACAGCTAGTTAATGGTCTCGTATTAAATCCCAGATGTATCTACGTGTATTTATACACGTATATTGCAATTGTCACTTTCCTTGAAAATAATTAAATTAAAAAAATGTGCAAAATGTGAATAATGTAAAGCTAAATAAACAAATAGTAAGAAAGAGCTGTGCAGAAATACAATGTTTGTAGTCAGTTCCTGATGAAACAAAAACAGTGGATTTCGGGCGAAGTGTTGCACAATAAAATCAAGTAAAATGTCTACTACTAAATTACATACATTTTATATACACCACTCCATAAAACAGTTGCTATGTCAGAAGGGTTTCTTTTGTTTTTTTGGACTGCATCAAGCAAAAAAAAAAAAAAAAACAACTAAGGAGATTTGAAATTGTCAACACATTATCAAGATCTGGAAGTATAGTGCTGAATCGTTAACTTTGTAAAAGAAATGTGGAATCATGAACAGAGATCACTTAAACACTTGAGAACCAAGTTATAAATTTTATTTGTCACAGCGATAGTAAGAGCATTTTAATACACACAATGTGATGAGAACTCGCAGGATTGGGACTAAACAGGTGTGTGTCCATAAGAAAACCACTTATTTGTGAAACTATTTCGAAAACAAAATTAGACTTTGGAGCAATGGAAAAAGGTCATGTGGCCTGATCAGTCAAAATTTACCCCGTTCCAGAGTGCAGGGTGTCCTCTGGAAGCAGGTCTTGGCTCAGCAACGTTATGTACGGCATTATGGCCTGAATGTCCTGAATGACCAGGTTATCACATCTATAGAGTTTTTCTTTCCTGATGACACATGCATAATCCAGTATTCAAATTGTGAAAGAGGCCATGAGGAATTATTTTCACAAATGAATTTGCCACCACATTGTGCATTATAATCAAAACTAAAGGCAGTCAGTGAAATTTTGGATTGTGTGAATTTTATTTTGTTTGTTTTTGCAGTGTATATAAAGAAAGGTCATTTCACGAATCCTTAATTAAGTGTCTGAGGTAGTTACGCTAAAGATAGTAACTTAGATATGTATACACAATGCATACAACTTGTTTATCATGTTTTTTGTTGTTGTCTTTTTTCTCCCCAGAGATGACGAGATTAACTGCTTTGTGATTAGCATTTCCCAGTTGCATGGAAGGATAGAACCCTTGGCTATCACCTCTCATGCGGTGGAAAGGTCAGGATGAAGAAGACGTTTAGCCTTAAGACGTTCCGAAAGTCGTTCAACATCAAGGGCAAAGAGGATGGAGATTTTGTGATGCTCCAGAAGCCGACGTTGGCCCCCGAGTTCACAAAAGACGACTCACTTTTTGGAAGCTGTTACGCCAAAGAGCTAGCTTGTGACCTCCATGGTGAGGACGCGAGGGCCCACAAGAACAGATCCAAGAGCGAAGGTCTTATGGGGACCTTAAAGAGGAGGCTTTCTTCTAAGCAGAAACCTAAAAGTAAAGGTGGGTCAGCCTCAGTGGGCTTGGGAGATGACGATGATACGTTCTCGTCCTCGTCAGTCCCCATAAGCTTTAGCGAAGCCAAAGCCCAGCGCCCTTTACGATCAGCATCTCTGCGGAGTCATCACTACAGCCCTTCGCCTTGGCCCATAAGAGCTGTTGACCCTGAGGAAGCCTGTATTAAGATGGAGGTGAAGGTAAAAGCCATGGTTCACACACCTAGCTCCAGTCCATCCTTTAACGGTGTCAGGAAAGATTTCCATGACATCCAGATGGAGGGACTTTTTGATGATCGAAGCGAGTCTATGAAGACTTTAGAGCCTCCAAACAGTGACTTGCATTTAAACATGGAAGAACATGTGCCTGTAGTTATTGGACCTCAGGATTACATCCAGTACACAATGCCTTTAGATGAGGGAATGTACCCCGAATCGTCCCACTCGCTGTGCTTGGATGGCACCTCGCCGATAGAGGTGATGGAACAAGTCAATGACGAACTGTTAAATGTGGATCAAGGACATGTCGACCATGATCTCTTAACATCAGATATTCTCATGGATCAGTCCGTGAACGGGATTGTACTCGGCAGCCCGGGAATAGTCCTTCAAAATTCAGGATCCGAGGCTCCTTCCCTTTCGCCTTCGCTTTCCCCTGTTTCTGGCGGCGAAATTCCAAGAACCTATTCTGGATTTGGTGGTGCTGATTCACAAGTTGCCGAAAGAGTGAGACAGCATCTTAATTTCGACCCTAATTTCGCTCCTGGAGTTAGCAGGGTATATGATTCAGTACAAAGCAGTGGACCAATGGTTGTCACGAGCCTTACGGAAGAGCTGAAGAAACTCGCTAAGCAGGGTTGGTACTGGGGACCTATAACGCGATGGGAGGCTGAGGACAAGCTCCTCAATCTTCAGGACGGTTCTTTTTTGGTGCGCGATAGCTCAGACGACCGCTATCTTCTCAGCTTGAGCTTCCGATCGCAAGGCAAGACTCTTCACACCAGGATCGAACATTCGAACGGAAGGTTCAGTTTTTACGAACAGCCCGACGTAGAAGGACACACGTCCATCGTTGACCTTATCGAGCACTCTATTAAGGACTCGGAATACGGCGCCTTCTGTTATTCCAGATCGCGGCAGCCAGGGTCTGTGACGTACCCGGTCCGATTGACCAATCCCGTATCTCGTTTCATGCAAGTGCGTTCGCTGCAGTACTCATGCCGATTCGTTATTCGGCAATACACACGGATTGACCTGATTCAGAAACTACCTTTACCAAACAAAATGAAAGATTACTTGCAGGAAAAGCACTACTGAACTTGGGATACAGTAGTAAAATTGCACTTTTGGATCGAGTTGATGTTAAATGGTTTACAGACATTTTGTGGAGTTCAAGTGATCCGTTAGGTTTGTTTTGTATCAAAAACATTGGTTTGTCTCATCTTGGTCAATTTGTTGTTGCTCAGATTAGCTATAAAGGTACACTTTGGTTTCAATTGGGGAACCTGACGGGAGAATTCTAGTTAAAAACTTGTGACCAACACAATTCTAGTGCAAATTACCACGTCTTTGCGGAATCATTCAAACTAATAGTTTCTAATTTATGCTGCTTTTATAACGAATATAACACAACAAACGTTCCGTATGTTTTAGTCGATGAAAGGAAATGTTCACCCTGAAACTCATGTAATATGCTTATATTGAAATATTTCTGATATGTCTAGCAATTCTAGTGCAAATTATTTGATTAGTGTTTGTGCAGAGATCACAGATGAGGACTTGAAAGAGCTGGACTGGGTAAAGGACTAAACCCTGCTGCATTGATGTGTTTAGGTAGAGCTGATGCTAGGGGTAAATCCCACTGTACCCTTCTCAGGAGCTAGTCGAACAGCATTGTGGGTAATGAAGGAAACTTTTAGAGTGAGAGACATTTCAAAGTACAGTACTATGCAAAAGTCTATTTTTTAGTACAAACTTTCCTTTAGAACTTTCTGGCATTAAGATTGAGTCAGTACAACACATTTCTAATTTTCAAACATCAGTAGTAAGAAAACTAATATATAAAAAAAAAAGAAAAGCAGCACATTATGTAAGCGACTACTTTTCAGACCAAAAGAAAAACAAAATAGCAGCTGCTGGATTTCGCATGCAAAAAAGAATCAGGTGCAACTGTTAAGGTCGTCAGAAGACCTGTGGGTGATTCTGCCAGATGCTGAGAAAAACCTAACAGCTAGTTTTCTTATAAAGTGCCACAAATTGTTCTCAATTGTGCTCAAAACATTGTCGCACCAAATACTGACTTTTTAAAATATTTTTTATTAATTACTGTTTACTGGGCTTTATATTGTATTTTTTTAATTTTTAAGACATCCTTGCTCTTCAGCATTTATTTGCATGTTCATAAAGACTTTTGCACAGAACTGGAAATCTTGACTGATTCAAAATTACATTACATCGTTATGCGCACGTCGATCAGGGTGGATTTTTCTTTTAAGGGTTGGTGATGCTGATAAAGTAAAAATAAGCTGAAGACATGGCAGCCCATGGCAGTCTGATCAGGATATTATCCAGGCTTAGAAAGCTATCCTTAATTATTTGATTGGCATTCACATCACATTATTTGCTCCCGGTCTGTTAATACCCATCAGTACATGGGCAAGACGATTGATTGGCGCATTAACAGATGCATCAGGCTGTTTTAATTATAAACAGTCTCACTGATGGCAAACTTTATACATTGACCACATAGACTATTTTTTTCCCCCGTACATTTTCTTCTGCAGCTTTTAAATTGACATCGGTACTTTAATTTTGATTAGTTTTCAGATTAATCAAATTGCAGTCCAAATGTAATAACATGGATCCTGTCAGAGGTTGATGAATAGCTTTTATTTAAAATTCCGATTTATTGGTAAAAGACGATTTAGTCAATAAGGTGCTTCCTTTATGGACGTCTGATCGAACGTCCTACAGAATCGTTATTTACGAGATAGGAGTGAACACAGTGCACCATTATATCGTGGTTTATTTTCCAATTTCAGGACAATAATAAAGTGATAATAATGCATCTTCAGTGGCAGCTACAGGTAAACGTTTGTAAATGGCTGAAATTAGCATCCGATTTAGTTACCTCCGATTATTTCCGCAGATACAAGCACGCACCCGACGCTCAGGTTCCTTAATTAGAACGTTCATAGAAAAATCTCTGCAACAACAAATTAACATTTTTCTACCACCGCAAATGCAAATTTATGTTAGGCATGCGCCGATAACCAGTCCTATAATACAGCAAGATATACACCTGACTCATTTCTCTTACTCAGAACACAAAATATCATTAGTAACCCAGTGTTCGTTCAGGTAGAGGCTGCCTAGGGAGTCAGAATAAAGCCTGCCTTGCATGAAGGGCGTCATTTTTAGACAGGTTTGAAGGCAACCATGTAATTGTGTTAACGAGGTTTTAGAAAATGTTGGCAAACAGAACTATAACTCGGCTTTTCTAAAAAACAAAACAAAAAAAAAACAAAACAAAAAACCTTTAACCATTTATTATGTTAGAAAAATGCAATATCGGCACATGCCTTAACAGATATTTTGTCAAATATCCAACATGCAGGTTAAACAAACATGCCAAGGATCTTGTGTTCAAAGGGAACAGATGAAGAAGAATGCTGTTTTTTTATGTTTCTATGTGTGATATTTGTGCTTCCTACAGTATTTCCTCAAATTGTTTTATCACTATCAATGTTGTGTTTTAACATCCCGGTTTCCCCCCCCAAACGTTATCGACTTAATATGAAGAGCAGTTGCTGAATTGTAATTGTTGGTAATTGAGTAATTACTTTTTTTTTGGGAGAAATGATTTGTGAAACCTGGGTGAGTGACGTCATTCACGAGCACAGCTTTATAAAAAAATGTGTTACTTCATTTGCAAATAAAGTCAGTGACTGAAATTCTTCACTACAAATGCATTAATTAATATACAGTAAATCTGAACCATTTATAATGAGTCTTGCTCAGCACATATAAGTGATTTAAAAGCTTATGAATTTTGGCTACGGTCACGTTACCAGCCTAAAGTGACTCAGTTCCAATTTGGACATAGATCTGTTTTTTTGTTTTGTTTTGTTTGTTTTTTATGGCAGTCTGAATGCACAAATCTGATGTTTTTCAGATCGGATCTGAGTCACTTTCATACATGGTCCTAAATCAGACACATATCCGATACATGGTCATGTGACTGGAATGCATAGGGCACTTTCTCACGTTAGTCAGCACTGGCAACAGCTGATAAAACGGCTAAAGCGAGGTTTCTGGCTTTCATCCTTCTTCTGGACCTCAACAAGTACAGCTGACTAACTGCTTGCTGTCCCTCAGAGCAAAATCCTAAGCATACTTTTGGTAAACTCTCATCTGTTGTTTAAATTCAGTGAGTGAGCAGTTGCACAAATATGTCTTAACCCCGATGACGCTAGCAAAGATGTGTCGTGCACATGTGTGCCATTTCAGAGGACAGATGCGTCCACATTAGAGTCAGATAAAAGTCACTCGTAATTATGAATGTCAACTGTCTTGACATGCAACTAAGATCATGACCAACTGAACAGTCAGAACTGAATCATGTTGTTTGTAATGTGAACATAGCCTTAAACAGTGTGTTAATATAGGACAAGCACCTAAATGTGTTCAGTTATTTCATTGCTAGTAGTGTGTTTTAAAAAGTACTAAACACTGAGGGATGTAATGAAGAAATGAAGGGCGGACAATGTCGCAAAAATATATTTCACAATATTTTTACGGATATTTCAGCAGTAATGGTATACTTATTCTGGTGAAAATTGGATCTTAAAATTACCAACTATTTTTTGACTTAAAGATATATTCAACTAATAGTTTAAAGATCTTTAAAAATAAGTATTTTGAATTCCCCAAAATACAATCTTTTCATTGAAATAATTTTCCCAATATAGGATCCCCTCCCCCAAATGTTTCATTATAATATTTCACAAATATTTCAGGAAGACACAGCCAAGGTAAGCAAATAATAACATTATAAAAGACAAAAATTGGCACTGAACACTTTTTAATAAAACTAAAGTTCACATAGGACAGCAATTAAAAAAACAATTATGCGTTGTTTACAGACTTTACATAAAAGAATCTTCAACAATACTTCCTGTTTTGTGTGATGTTGTAAGTCATGAACTTTAAAAACAAACAACTAAAAAGAACTTAACATTTAAAATTTCTGCATGCTATTTATTTAATATCTTTACAGTCAATATTAAATACAGTCATGGCCCATACATTTTGGAGACAAAGATACATATAAAGTTTCTTAGCCTCTGTACATCACCACACTGAATTTGAAATGAAACACTCAAGATATGAACAAAGTCTTTAATTCAAGCTTTAATTCAAGGGGTTTGACAATTGTTGCGTTTTGTCCATGTGTGTCCTGTTCCTTCATTACTCCATGACTAATCAGGCAGATAAAAATAAATAAATTAATGTGGTTCTGAGTGGTAGCCATTCACTTGAATGATCAGCATGAGGTCTAAAGAGGTGTCTTTGCAAAGGAGAAGGATACTTTAGGCTGAAAATAAACCCATCAGATAGTAACTATGGGGAGTGGTTAATACAACAGTTTGGAACATTCTTAAAAAGAAGGAATTAACTGGCAAGATTAAAGACTACTGAAGACAACTAAAGTGGATGACTGCAGAATTCTGTCCATGGTGAGGAACCCTTTCACAAAATCTTGCCAGGTCTAGGACATTTTTAAGGAGGTACTGTAGGCATGCCATTGTCAATGTCTAAAGTTGAGATGGATTTATGAGGTAAATATAGACGCTTCACAACAAGGTGCAAACTGGTAACACTCAAGAACAGACAGGCCAGACTTTACCTGAAGGGTTTGCCAGATTTATTTTCTGATGAAACCAAGATTAATGAAGGGAAGAGAAAAGTATGGTGAAAAAAACGAACAGATACAAAGCATGCCATATCATCTGTCAAACATGGTTTGAAATGTTATGGCCTAAGCTTTGTACGACTGCCAATGGAACTGAGTCATTGATGACTGATGGTGTTTATTGATGACCTGACTGCTGATAAAAGTAGCACAATGAATTCTCTCGCAATACTCTCCACTAAGATTGAGCCGAATGCTGCAAAACCAATAGGATTCTGCGTCATGTTGCAGATGGATAATGACCCAAAACATACAGTGAAAGCTACCCAAGGCAAAGAAATGGGATATGCTTCCCTGGTCAAGTCAGTCACATGTCAGTCATGCGTTTCACTTACAAGACTGAAGGCAGAAAGATCCACATAGAAGCAGCAGTTCAAGTCAGCTGCAGTAAAGCCCTGGCAAAGCATCTTGAAGGAAGAAGCTCAGCATTTGGTCAGGTCCTTGGTTTCCAGACCTCAGGAAGCAAAGGATTGTCATCTAAGTATTAAAGGCAATAATTGTGGTTGTAATTATGTTTGTTCCAATATTTATGATCCACAAAGGGGTGAGGGGTTGTATGAAAATGGCTATTGTTACTGAATTGTTAATGCAACATTTTGTCAAACCTCTTGAATTAGTCACTTTGCTGCTAAACAAAGGTCCTCAGAAGATTTGAATCTGTCCACGCTGCGTTTCTGCCCTAGAAGCAAAGAGATAGAAGATAGAATGTCTGATTTGAATTATAGCTGGAGCTACTGTCAGGGCTACTATTAGAGAAAATGGATCAACACACACTGTATAGATCAATAAGATTAACATTACAGCGCAGTTCAATTATTAAGACAAAAGATATCACAGTCGGAATGCGCTAGTTTTAAAATCTTGTTATATGGGTTAGAGCAGACTTTGTACATTGACATATCTTGTCAATGTTATGTATCTATGTTAGTTGTAATTTGAAAGTAGGACATTAATTTTTTTGTCTGTTGACTAATGACAATAGTGTCAATAAATTATATTATATAATAGAAAGTAGGAGAGGTCTGTGTGTGTGTGTGGGGGGGGGGGGCGGGGGGGCATGGTGTCCAATTACGCA
>JAQQZT010000019.1:14750498-14767375 GCA_030068275.1 Clarias platycephalus | reverse complement strand
ACCCACCAAGCACGGGGAGAACATGCAAACTCCATGCAGACAGAGACGGGAATCGAGCCTGGCCGGGAATCGAACCCGGACCCTGGAGGTGCAAGGCGACAGTGGTAACCACTACACCACTGTGCCGCCTCCAAGATATGCAGATAGGGTTAATTGCTCAAGGGTTGAACCCCTGACCTTCCCATCAGTAACTCATAGCCTTAACCCTTTTAGAACCCACCATGTCTTCTGTTTGTCTTTCAGCTTCTCCCGTTAGGGGTCGCCACAGCGGACCATTTTTCTCCATCTAACTCTGTTTCTCCATCTAACCCTTTGTCACTCGAACCTCCTGCATGTCCTACCTCACCACATGCATAAACCTCCTCTTGGGCCTTCCTCTTCTCCTCTTGTCTGGCAGCTCCATCTCTAAAATTCTCCTCTTAATATACCCCTGATATACAGATCCGAACCATCTTAATCTGGCTTCTCTAACTTTGTCCCCAAATTGTCCTACTTGTACTGTCCTTCTGATATGCTTATTCCTAATCCTTTCCATTCTTGTCATTTGCAAAGCAAATTGCAACATCTTCAGCTCTGCTTCCTGTGCTTTTGTCAGCGGCAAAGTCGGCACTGACCCAACAATGATCATGGTCCATCCTGTATTCATGGTCGCGGGGGGCCTGGAGCCTTTCCCAGAAGTCATAGGGCACAAGGCAGGGTACACCTTGGACAGGGTGCCAATCCATCTCAGGGCAAACACACAATTTTAGTTTTAAAAGTACTCATTGCGGGACTGAAATACTTTGTGAAAAAACGTCTGAAATAAATTGTGACATTACGCTTTAGGCTTAACCTCTGCCTTTTCTATTCAGGTTTTCTTATCAGCAAAGTTGAAAGGTGGATAAAAACAGGCGAATGGACATGCATACACATAGACCCACACCTGTAACTAGATATTGTGTACTATATATTTCATTTAGATTGTATTCCAAGAAATTGTCTTTTTACCCAAAAAACATTATAAAATAGACACATTTCTGGTAAAGATCAACTCAAAGGGCACATTGATGAGTTACTTTGCACCAGCGCATACATTATGTCATTTGATAAAAAGTATCTCATCACCCTTCAACCCCAGAGAAATGTGACTCAGTGGCAGCCAGGCAGGCACGGTGGCAGTTTTATTTTAAAACCTGCCTGCGAAGAGAAAGGTGCTCAAGCCAAAGTAAAAAACTCAATTTCCCCCCCAACTTTTACTTAAAAAAAAAAAAAAAAAGGAAAAAAGAAAGAAATAAAATAAAAATTCTCCCAGCGCTGGTATTGTGGCACGTCGTTCACTTTAGCCTGTGTCAGAATTTCGACTTTGCCTTTTCCTTTGTTAATGTGCAGTAAACAACACGGCTGTCTGGGGAGCCTGCATTGTGCGGGACGTATTTTTACCTTGGAAAAAAAGAAAGAAAGAAAGAGCGAAAGAGAGAGAGATAGAGAGAGAGAGAGAGAGAGAGAAGGCAGAGGAGAGAGGAAGTGATTAAAGATGATGCCTTTCACACTCCGCAGTGTGCACGGTGATAAAAGCTGTTATGATTTCGCTTTGACAGGTTAAATCTGGATATCCAGCTAATTGACACCGCCTCAGATTTGTGCTGCCATATCTAAGATATTTGCAAGTTTCATATCGTTAGCGCACATATTTCCTATTCCTTATTCCCCGGAGCGATGTGCTGCATACATACCAATGTGCGATGCTTTTACTAAACCTGGCATATATCTTTAAATCTGAATACAAAACAGGTTAGACATGCTCCTTAATTTCTTATGTCACATGATTTCTGTAGTTTTGTAATCACAGGAGGAAAAAACAAGGAATAAAAAAAAAGGAATAAGAAGGATGCTTTTCTGTTGATACAATTTGTCCTGGAAATTGCGTGTTTGATCATGCTGCAAGTGTTCTAAGCTGTAATATGATTTCCGGATTTCATTTTTTGAGTAGGATTCCCTTTAGACAGGGTATGTTTGAAATATTTACAATCCAAGCATACCATTGAGCAGTTGAGGGTATTACCTTTCACTGTAATGACTGAATGATCTGCTTTAAGAATGTATTTTATACCATTTCAGGATAAAATCTAACATAGAACTGAGCATGCTCAACATTTTGGGAAATCTCTTACGTAATAATACCTTTCTTATCAGGGATAGGAAAGAGCATGTGAAATTTCATGAATGCAGAAGTTATATAACGTAGTCTAATGTGCTTCTACTCAAGTAAGTCAGGCTTATAAGATTTATAAAGGTGGTATCAAAAAGTTTCGAGACAGGTTTTGTAACGCACCAACAGATGGCAGCACACGGCTGCACTTAGTCAGAGGAAGCACCGACCTTCATAAGTCAGCGTGCCAAAAGACATTGTCCTGTGTTAGATTAAGGTCAGGTCATTATTATGTCTCCCATAATACACAACAGTATACACAGATCAGCCATAACATTTACATGACATATCGTTAACATTGTTTGGGCTCAGTGTGTTAAGGCTCTCAGTTACTGATCGGAAGTAATGTATATGTGATAAATAAAGGCTTAACTTAACTTAAAATAATGTTTATAATGGAATTATATATCATAAAAATGGTGACTGCATCATGTGCACGCAAGATTCATTTATGCCTATGGGTAGCAAAGGCCAGCACATCTGGACAACCCAGTGTGGCACAATTTGATGATCAAACCCTCAATGCTTGCCATGATAGAAGGACACCAGAATACCCAGTGCAGCACAGCCCGTGCACAGAGCGCAACCCTCCCTGCAAACTCCCAGATCTCGAACTGATCAAGCATCTATGAGATGCACCAAAAAAACAAGTCTGATCCATGGAGGCCCCTTGCAGCAACCCACAGCATCCAAAGGATTCACTGCCAACGCTGATAACAGACACCACAGCACATCCCCAGAGGTCTTGTGTAGCCAGAGATGCCAAGGTGGCACAAGGGGAGCCTGCACAACACTAGGAATAATGCTTTGCATTGTAATGTTATGCCTGATTTGTGTATATGGTTTTGTGCCGAATAATATTCTGTTAATAATTCTAACAAATTATATAAAAAAAAACAATAATTAAGATAAGAAATATTAATGTATGCAACTATGTTACTATGCATTTTGACAGGTTTTACTTACTACATATAGTAAGTAAAAATAAATCAGTGATGGAAGTCTCAGGGCTGTTGATAAACTACTGTAAGTCACTAAAAAAGTGACTGTTCAGATTTAAATAAGGCAAAACTTAAAAGCCTTTGGGTGATAAATTGATCAGATTGCATTGATTAATATGCTGTAACTGGTAAATGTTTATTTTTTTTATCCTAAATTGATGCAGTGAGTAGCTTCTCATTTCTTACCGGTCAAAACACAGTATTGGTGCTGATTGAATTTTTTTATGTTACACACACACAGTACTGAAAAAAGTTTGTGCCAAAGAAGCTACTTCTGAAATGTATGCAACATGGTCTTGCTTCCCTAAAAATTTTAAGTTGCGATTTTTATATGTGCCGCAAAAATGATGTTATACTGTCTGATTTCAAACAATAATAATTTAAAATACAAATTATTCATATTTCTTTATGAGTATTGATACCAAAATTAGTGTACACTTCTAGAAGCATATGACCTGTAACAATTGTTGCTTAAATTATTAAAGCATTCCATGCAAAATTAAGGATTTCCCCCCAAAAACAAATCTGTAGTGTCAGTAACCATGTCAAATTCAAGTTGCAATATCTTATCTTTTTTAATTTTAGAATGATACACTTTATGTCTTTTCATGTGAAATCCAAATTGGTAACGTTTCATCTGCATGACAGATAAGATCATTGAAAGATTTAAATTCCCAAAAAAGGGCATAAATTGCATTTTGCAAATTAGTTTTTTTTTTATTCGATAAACATATAAATGTGTATGCATATTTACAAAAAAAATGAAGCATCCTAACTTTTTAGCACCAATACCCTGTTTTACACAAGATTTCTTACTCATGGAAAATATTTTACTGTGTTTCAGAAGGACACAATGATTGGCCAGTATTAAGCAAACAAAAAAAAAAATTAAGGGACTTCTGTAATTACTGGAATTGTGTTAAGAACTGGCAGCAGGGTGGTGAAGTGGCCACCACTGTGGTCTCACACCTCCAGGGACGAGGGTTAGAGTCCTGCCTCTGGGGCTGTGTGCGTGGAGTTTTCCCCCATGATTGATGGGTTTCCTACATGATTGCATTATTAAAATCTGGAAGGATCGTGCTGAACTATCAACTTCACAGAAGAAGTGTGGACGGGAAAAAGAAATCATGAAGATCACTTAAACTCTTGGTGAAGTTGCATTATAGAAAAAAAAATGACAGTAAAAGTCAGGATTATCTTGAATAATAAAAGTAAAATCATTTGCACATAACATTTGAAGAGAACTCACATTGTTAGTAAGGCTAATTGGAAATGAGACTTGCTAATGAGCATAAAGATTGAACTTTAAAAGGTCATGCGATCTGACGAGTCCAGATTTACCCTATTTCAGAGCCAGGGGTGCATCAGGGTAAGAAGGGAAGTGCATGAAGCGACACATCAGTTGGTCAGGTGTAGGCTCAGTAATGTTATGTTACGAGAAATTGAAGTTAGCTGCCTAGCTGAATGTACTGAAAGACTAAGCATTGCTTTTCTCCCTTGATGGCAGGGGAAACAATGCCAAGATTTATCAGGACTTAACCTGTAAAGGAAACATGAAGATTCCCGGACCATGAAGAATCATTTTTACACATGATTTGGCCACCACAGGTTCCTGACCTTTACCATATTAAAAATCTATGGAATGTGCTGGAGAAGACTTTACGGAGTGATTTCATTTTCTTGTCATCAATACAAGGTCTTGGGCAAATGTTAATGCAATCAGTATGGAAATAAATGTTGTGACCTTGCTTGAAGTTGCCAAACAAGGTGTTGAGCTATAACAAACATAAAAATAAGTCTTAGCTGTTAGCTTCGCTCATAGTTAGCCTTGATAGTCAGTAGAAAACAAGTATGCAGGGCTGTTATATACAAATAGTCAACTTTTCGTGATTGCTTTAGCATGTATGCCTTTAGCCTAAATGCATTCTATTCACTGACATACGATAGAGAATGTACAGTACAGAACATTCTTGTCTCATCAACATATTAATGTTGTGAAGCCAAAATTTTGCTGAGATTGGCTTCATTTGAGACTTGCACCTGCAAAAGGAACCCTACCTACATATTACAATCTGACAGGACGTAGACACACAGTGTTGTTTTCTGAATGTGCATGAATTTGCTTCCAATGAATTTAGAATTTTAATTTTCAAGGTGGACGCGCTTTATACGAGATGTTCAGCTGGAAAAAAATTACAGTTGGATTTTTTTTTTCTTTTTGTTTAGAATGTTTTGGAGAGTCATAAGATCTAAGGTGAGATTAGCATAATCATTGAATAGAAATCTAGCTACAGTATGGACACCTGTTTCGCTATTGGCATTTCTTGACAGTTACATACTGCAGAATGCTCAACGCCAATGGCAGTTGCCAATGAATTCTGTTATGGGAAATGATATACAACAATGGGAAGAAAAATTACTGGAACCTTTTGGAATTTCATGGTTTTCTGCATTAATTTCTCATAAAATGTCATCTGATCTTCATCATCAAGAGTATTGACAAATATAATATCCCTAAAATAATACCACAATTCTGATCTACCATGTCTTTATTAAACCCACTTATTGAACATTTAAAATGCTAGTGGAAAAAGTAAATGAACCACAAAGTGGACAAATACTTGCGTTATATATAATACATACTGTACTACTGCAAGCTCTCAAAAAATAACTTTTTAACATCCTCACTGAACAAAGCAATGTTTGTAATTGTCATGTACATTGTTATTCTTTTATCACAATAACAACAACCATCAATAATATCAATACTTTTAACAAGCCCCAATATACACCTCTTCCAAATGGTTGAGATGTCACTTCATGGTAAAAGTATAAACACATTTACAAACACACGTGAAATGCTACTTTTTGTTTGTGTTGTGGTTCTAAAGTACAAATGTTTTATGGCACTGGATCTACTTTATTTTTGTTGTATGCCAAGATCAATTGAAAAATCATACTATATTTAGATAGACAATTAGCGGATTCCTTGAGCATAACAACTGATTGGTAGAGATGGCTCAATCAGATTACATTTCATGCAAAATTTCATTAGATATACAGTATTACCTTAAAATATGCTCTACTGAAAAATTGAACAGAATGTCAAAGCATTAAAGATGACGCTGTAGACATTTCTCATTCCAATCACTACATCTTTTTCTTCACTTCCTTCTTTTTTCCCCTCACGATTATTATTGTATTGTTGCTGGTCCACACACTAGGTAGCTCTCCACATGACTGGACAACTACTCATTAGGCAGGGTAAAGGCTGAGATATGCTTCTGAGTAGCGTGAAGCCAGCAACCGCATGTTTTCAAACTGCTGCTCATGCTTCATCACACCACTAACTGCCCTTCTGCAAACACAGACTGCCACCGCTGACTAGTGTCTTTCTGTCTGACAAGAGAGAGTAATGCCATCCCTCCCACTCGGAGAGCACGGCCAATTCTGCTCTCTTTGACTCCTAGCCACAAAGTCATGGCTGTGGATTCAAGCTTACAATCTCCTGATAATAGTGTGACTGTTTTTCTGTCGTGCTACTCTAGAGTCACTATATCTTCTTTGGAACACCTCATTCTGTCATGGTGTTCAAAGTTTGTTTTCTTGTTCAAACAGACACACAGATGTGTAGAGAGCCAGTCAGACTGCACCCTTAAAGAGCCTTATGGATAGAAGTGTGTACAATACGGATCAGACCCCCTATAACCCGTCCATCAGCTTAAAGCTACTTTACAGGTATGTTCATTTCAAATCTCAGTCTAGAATGAGTGAGTTAATCAGAAGTCTGTATTCTAGACAAGCACAGATGCTTTTGTGCTTGGCACCTGCCACCCGAACCCACTCCATCAATTCACGGCTCAAGGCGGATCCACCCATTTTCAGCCTGTAGATGGAGCAAATGCCTTTAAAATATGTTTATTCATTCGTTTATAATACCTTTCCTTTCGAACTAATATACTTGTAATGAAATGAATCCCTCACCAGTGTTGTGTGAATGGCTTTTTACAATTTACCAAATTGAATTTTGGGTTGATTTACCCTTTAGACACGTCATTGTTGAATGCGGTGTGACTGACGAATCCGAGCCTCATGACAGTGTTTGTACGGAGAGGACTTCTGGCTAATTAAATATGCGAATATTTATAAGGGAGAAGTCTCAGCACCAGCTGTGGATGCTGAAGCTCTCTCTTTCCCCTGGGAAAGAATCAAGCTGTTCTGTCTGTCTCTCTCTCTTTCTCTCTCTCTCTCTCTCACACACATACACAGTGAGTCTTTCTCTTTGTCTCGCTCTCTCACCATATTTTTCTTTTCCCCTCTCGATCTGACACTCTTCTGTTTTTTTATTCTCATTCTTTCATTCTCACTCATTTCCTTCTGTCTTTTCCACTCCCTCCTTAAAAAAAACCCTCCTTTCTCTCTCTGTCTCCTGACTATGAATGACATTTTCAAGGACCCTCCATTCAAGCAGACTTGATCTTATTTGACAAACACTCTTCAATGTGTGTGTATGTGTTTCTACAATTGTGCATTTCTTACTAGAAGTGTTCTAACCAATTTTTGTAGGGCCCCCAAACAACTGGTACCTATGGGCTAATTTGCTGTGCTCAAAGGCCTGCAGTGCCAGATATAATTCCCATAATCACTGGTTAGGGGTCTTATGGGCGATTGTGTCTGTGGGAATAAATTACATGGGAGTGCTGCGAATGGAGCTCCGGCACCTTTGGCGTATATCAAAAGCACACTTTTTTATTTTTTTTTTCCACATCAGCAGGTGTTCGTGTGTCTGACTGCACATCATTCTCATTGAATTGAAGAGTAGTGGTGCATTTTCTTTGTCCTTGTGAGTGGGGTCTTAAGCTGTCGTTGAACTACACACAGCAAGAAAAACTGCTGGAAGAAAAAAAAAATCCCCTTCATGCGAATGAAAATAAAAGCAATACATGAAAAAGCTATTGACCTCTGTTACATTATCAATACATATTGCATGAGCCAGTTAAAACCACAAGCATGAGCTTGTTGTAACTTTTTTGCCATAGTAATGAACTGCCTATTATTACAGCTTTAAGACACCTGTGGCTATAAGCACTCGTAAATGACTGATTAAAAAAAAAACTAAACATCTGCTTATATGCATATCCTGCTGGTGTGTGTCTACAGATATCAAACTGTGCATTTGGGTTTTCAGATATGTCAGATAGAACCAAAGTTACTCATTGTCTATACAGTACTGCTTAATCCTGTATACAAGGTCGCAGAGGGCACAAGGTGGAGTACATCCTGGACTGGTGCCAATTCATTAAAGGGTACACACATACATATTCACACACAACGGTCAATTTGGGAACGCCAATTAGCCTAGCATGTCTTTGGACTGTGGGAGGAAAGTCTGAACATGAAAATTCCATGCACACAGAGGTGGGAATCGAACCTGGCCGAGAGTCAAACCCAAACCCAGGAGGGGCAAGGCGACAGTGCTAACCACTAAGCCACCGTGCCGACCCGAAGTTATTACTACTTTTAAAATGCATACATTTTACCATTACCTGAATATGGGAATGATGTCACAAAAACGTTAAACTCATCAAATGCTTGTATTATTATTATTATTATTGATCATAGAAACAACTGTGCCATAAAAACATGGGTATCGACATAAATTGTATCTGTGCTATTTCTTTCATATAGTTCATATTGCCTATGTTGTAGAGGAATGGTGGGTCATGCGGCAAAGGCACTAGGTTGTTGATTTAGGGCCTGTTGTCAGTGGGTTGTCCGACACTAATATCACTACTACCCAGCCACTGCATGCAGTGCTGATCCAAAGTCCTAATGAAAAAATCGGAGGGAAGCATCAAGAAGGCCATCCAGCGTAAATCCTATGCAAAGTTGTGTGCAGATTGGATGGTCCGCTGTGGTGACCCCTCAACGGGAGCAGCCAAAAGAAAGCTTTATATTGCCTAGGTTGTGCTGGGAAAATGGATATGTCACTCCGTCTTGCACAATACTATATATCTTTATAAAAAATATTAATGCAAAAAAACTAAAACCTAACAAAAAAATGCTGAAAAGGCTAAGGGTTTTAGGGGCTATCGTAAAATAAAAGATAAAAGAAAAAACACCAAATGAAGTGAGAGGCAGCGCAGTGGCGTAGTGATTAGCATTGTGGCCTCACACCCCAAGTGTTGAGGGATCGATTCCCACTTCGGGCCTGCGTGCATGGAGGTTGCATGCTTCATGTCCTTGCTGGGTACTCCGGTTTCCTCTCACCGTCTAAAGACATGCAATTGCCTATTTCTCTATTGCCTGTAGTTTATGTAGTGTAGTGTATGTGTTATCTGCGATGGAATGGCACCCTATCCATGGTGCACCCCGCCCCATGCCCTAAGCATCCTGGGCTAACAGTGTAAACAGTATAAGCAGTATAGAAGATGAATGAATAAACAAGTGAAGTGAAAAAACTATCCAAAACTGTTTTTAGAGAAACTTAAAATAAGCTAGTTGCATAATTGTGCACAAAAGAAATGCTTAATCTGAATGTTTTCCTAACTTTTCATACCAAGATATGTCAGCTGGACATGATCACATGGCAAATTATTTGCACGTGCACAGCGCTCCTTAAGAATGTGTGTTAGGCTATGCACGTTAAACCTAATAATTTTACATGTTCTAAAATCTAAAAACCATGATTTAGATTTTTTTGTTTTTGTAACAGTGTTTCATACTGTATAATGTTTTATAGTGCAATGTTTTTGTTTGTCTATGAGTATACTTTGTTGAAGCACCTTCTCGTTCTATAACGCCACTAAGAGTTAATCAGCATGCCACATCTTGACTTGTCAATATTTTCTGACTCTTTCTTACAAAAGCGTTCTAGATCCATCGACTGTTAAGGCTGTCTCCTGTGCACAGCCCACCTCAGGTCACCTCACAGATTTCTAGTCATATTAGTTGTCTGTGCTCTGGCTGGGCCATTCAGAACATTGATCTTCTTTTGATTATGTAATCACTTTGTTGATTTAGACGTATGCTTATGGTCACTGTCGTGCTGAAAGGTGAAAATCCTTTTCATCTCTGGCTTTACACCAGATGCCTGAATGTTTTGTGCTAAAATCAACTGGTGATTCATCTTGACAAAAAGCCCCAGGTTTGGCTGAGGAAAAGCAGTCCCAAAGCAGGATGCTGCTATCACCATGGGTATAGTGTTCCTTTGGTGATTGTGCTTTTTTTTTTTGTGCCAAACATACCTTTTGGGATTCTGAAATTATTAAGCCTTTTGGAATTGGTCTCATCAGACTATAGCACATTTTGCCACATGGTTTGGGGTAATTTAGTTGGATCGTGATGTTTTCAGCCACTCTTAGCCCAGACTCGTGAATGGCATGAAAGATTACATGCAGAGAGTAATCAGTATTTGTCAGATATTCTGCTCCAGTACGACTCCTTTTACTGATGCTGCAGGTCGTTTGGCGGCTTCCCTTTAAGTGTTGTCTTGTTTACATTTTGAAGGAACATCCAGTTCTTCATAAGGTCACCGTGGTGCAGTATTTGTTCCACATGTTGATGACTGCATGTTTTCATGGTGATCCATGGTATATCTACTTATCCAGAGCGACTTACATTTTTATCTCATTATACATCTGAGCAACTGAGGGTTAAGGGTCTTGCTCAAGGGCCCAACAGTGGCAACTTGGTGGTTGTGGGGTTTGAACCTGGGATCGTCCGAACCGTAGTCCAATGCTTTAACCACTGAGCTACCCCATATTAAATGTGGTTGTTATTTGTTCACATAATTTGCTAGTTAAAATGTTTCTAAATTGATTATTCTTGATTTTTTTTTCACTTGACAATACTAGTTATAGTATTTTAACCTGCCTGGTAACAAACTAGCAGTACTTTTACTAATATTTGTAACTAGCACTAGATGGCTAGCTTAGCTGTTCCCCGAACCTGTACTTTCCAGCCAGAAACATGAGGACTGCCTCAACATAGCAGGCCTACTCTGTTTCCTCTATACTTATACTTTTTCTTGTACTATAAAGAAGTATTTGTCAATTTCAGCAAAGAGGTTAGGTTCAAATTGTAATCCAATAAGCATCCGCAGCAAACAAGGTGAAATGATTAATCAAGAATCAGCAACACAATAGTGAAAAAAATATGACAGAAAAAGAAAACTATTCCTCAGAATTTACACGAACCCAAGGGAATGCAAGACTATGCAAAGTGTTCATTATAAGCATGTGCTTGTATAGTGAACACAAGAAGTGACCACGAAGCAAATTGAAGAGATTGTCCTTCCCTGGTGAAAAGGGGAAGTGCACCGAGCTCTTGTTACATGAGATTTTAACATGCGGATAGCATTGCTGCCAGGTGCTAGTACTGTAGTAACCTATTAGTATTATTAATTGACTCTTATTAGTGATTCAGTATAGGACTCCGAAGGTATAATTAAGCAATATTAATGGAGAGGGAGTGCTGTTGTGCTGAATATCATCAGTTCTACAAACACCAAATTATGTTATTTATTTATTTATTTATTTATTTATTTATTCATTTATTTATTTATTCATTTAACCTGGTATTTCGCTCCACCAACACATATCCTTCCATGCCTAGAAGTTGAGCTGGCGACCGACAGAGTATTTAAACAGCAGTTTTTTAGTAGCTAAGCAGCTAGCTATTCTTACCAGTAAATTCCTTGCCTGCTGTGCGGAAGGCTCAGGTTCAATTCCCACCCCGGCCTGTGGATTCAGTGCCGGTTCAAAGCCCGAGTAAAAATGGGAGGGTTGCGTCATGAAGAGCATCCGGCAAAAAACCTGTGCCAAGTTGTGTGCGGATCCAATGGTCCAAGCAGCCAAAGGGTGAGGAGAATAAACCATGAAAGTGGTGGACAGTCCTTTAAATCTCATTGGAACAGAAGGTGACATAAAATTTAGAGTCATCAGCTAACTGCCAAGGTTCCCAGGTCAAATCCCAAGAAGCATTAAACGGTACAATCCTTTCTCCCACACACCAGGTAGTTTCCCTTAATAAGGAAGGGGATTTGGGATTTAGCCTTGTTTTAGAAGCTAGCTCACATTAGTCATGAACAAAACAATAAAGAATGACTTAGCGGCAATTCCTACGTAGACGAATTGTTGTTTAATATGACATATCATCAGGTTTTTTTTGCTTAGAGTGCTTCCGTGACTGGTTTTGAATGTGGGTTTTGGCAGGCAGCTGCTCTCTCCTCTTTCCAGTACTGTCGGAAATACATCTTATTACATATGCATATTATACTGATACATATTATTAACCTATGATCCATATTATTATGAAACTGATAGTTAAATATTTTGATCAGATTACTCGGTAGAAACTGCTTGGCATATAATACTCTATGTACAGTGATACGCAGATGGCATACATTCTTTTTTTAGATCGGAATTAACAAAGAACTATTTCCACTATTTGTTTTTTTCAGACAAAAATAGCATGTTTGGAATGAGTGTGAGGTCAAAGAACAGTCTGTTTTAAACCCCTTCCCTTCTCCATGTTTTATACACACCCAACCAACACATGCTGATTCCCACCCGACTCTGTCACGCATGACTTGTTTGACAGCAAGCTGTTTTTTTTTATTATAATGAAATCAGAGCACAGCAGCATTTACACCCATGCCCCAGCCTCCTGAACCAGGTGTGTGTGTGTGTGTAAGCGTGCATGTGTTTATTCATGTTTGAGCACAATTTGCATTCTTACTTGTGTTTCCCCACTGTGTATTTTCAGGTCGCTCAATGCTCACCTTCCTGTCTCTTCTTATTACAGGCAGACGTGGAGGAAAGACTTCCCTCATGGTTTTTTGCTGTTATTTCAACTAGAAAAAAAAACCCAGATATATGCCACTGTCATCAGATTATTCAATCTATGGAAAAGTACTTATATTAAAAATAGAGACAGGAAGTCAGAAAGAGGGAGCGAGAGAGAGAGAGAGAGAGAGAGAGAGAGAGTGAAAGATAAGGAGAGACGTCCATCCCAGACAAAATATGGACGTAGTACTGCCTAAGAGACAGTTGGTCATGCCCCCACAACCCTGGCACCACCTATGCACACTGCAAAACTACTGTGCCACAAATAGTGTTGTTATTATCATGCCAGCCTTTCAGGAAGCAGCATCGTCTGCCACATCATTGTTAAAATGCACATATTCATCTGGGGCTTGGAAAGCCTGTACACTATGTGTGGTATACACCTACAACCTTAGGAGATTTGGAGAGAAATAGTACCTAGGAACATTGCTAATAAACCCAAAAATAAATACATTATTCATACTGAACAGAACGTGTTCTAAACAGATTTGAATGCAGATATGAATAGAAGCACACTACTGAGGTTCTTTTTTTTTAAGCTTGGCAGAAAGTTTCACAGGGCAAAAAGTTGAGACTAGAAGTGTGCGTCAGGACTGGGATCCCGCAGGATGCAACAAAAAAGTTGCATGAGTGGGAGGTTTTTAGATTCTTCTTGCTTTTTATGCTGTTTGACTAAAAATTGTAACTCTGACTTGGAAAAACCAAAGAAAACACTCTCGCAACTCAGAATTTCTACTCCTTAACCATGTGTAAAATCAAATCAATAGGGCTGCTCAAAGGATTAAATGCAAGTTATACTGTATTAACTGTATATGGCTAAAAGTATATGAACACCTGACCACCACAGATATATATGGTTCCTCCCCAAACTCCTGCCACAATGTTTTTCAAGCACACAATTTGATCTAATGCATTTGGATGCTACAGCTTTGCAATTTCCCGTCACTGGAATTAGGTAATGTAAGGTAATGTGCCATAAGCCATATCAGGTGAGGAACACTCCCCACACCTGGAGAGAGATACTGTATATGTCATTTCAGTGGCAGTTTTTATGAGGTCAGGATGCCACCTCAATACCCAATTGCGAAAAAGGGTGAAGGGCACTGCTCAAGGTCCCAACAGTGTCAGCTTGTTGGTGCTGGGACTTTATAACAGATGGATCATCTGATTAGCATTCAAGCACCTTAACCACTGATCTACCCATGACCCATCACTGGAATCAAGAAGCCCAAAAACATTCAAGCCTGAGAACTCCCCTATGCAAAGTAAGCTCCATAAAGACATGGTTTGCACCAGGTTGAAGAGGATGAACTTGCGGGGTCCGCACAAAGCCCTGACCTTTCTAAAACTCTTACTCTGACATCAATATCCATTGCCATATTACAAAACGACTTCCTAGAAGGTTGTAGTTTATAGAGCATATAGGGACTAAATCTGGAATGGGCTATTCAACAAACACATAAGAGTCAGATGATGACATACTTGTAGTGTACAAGTGTTTTATTTCTTTTTTGTTTGAACAAAATGATTTTAGCCTTCTGTTGGTTTTACATATTGATATTACTGTATGTCTATTTTACTGAAATTTATATTTAGGCATCTGGCAGATGCCCTTATCCAGAGCAACTTACATTTTTATCTCGTTATACATCTTTTGCTCAAGGGCCCAACAGGGACAACTTAAATTTGAACCTGGGACCTTCCAAACCATAGTCCAATCCTACTGATTTTTACCAATGTTTATTTTTGTTTAGCATAGTTTTTTGAGTGGCCTTTCATTTAAATATGTTGATACATGGGTCTTCTTTTTTTCCCCAATGTCCTCCAATATTAGCTTGGCTACGTGCTACAAGCTACATTAAGCTATTTAAATACATAACTTGCTATTTACTATTCAATTTGCTATTTTAAGGAGGTAATCATACTCAGAAGCAAAGGTAGTTTTAAATTCTAGCTGGTAATGTATAGCTAAAGGGTGAGGAGAATAAATCATGGACGGGTGGACAGTTCTGTCAATCTTGTACATTTAACTTTATGTCTCCACTTATCCTGCTTTAGAATAGCTTCAGCTAACTTTCTGAGAAGACATTCATATTCTAGTGCACTTTTCCTTTATTTATAGACTGTTTCATTTTAAATGAAATCCCAATGAGTTGTTTAGAATTCTCTTATTTATACAGTGCTATAAAATATCCATACGTTACACAAGAGCTCTTCTTGTCCTTGCCAATAATTAAAAAATAAATAAATAACATCGCTAAGTCTCTGATGGATTATAGATCCTATTAAAACCCATGCTGTGCAAATCATCACTACAGGTGCTGGTTGGAAGCCTGAGATCATTTCTTTGTTCAAGTGAATTCTTTCATTTTATTTCTATCAAGCTGCATTGTTTATGTTTTGCTTGTCATTATCACATTTGAACATTTTGAAGTGAAGCATGTGGAGCTTGTGGAGACAAAGTACTGCATACCCCGCAAACCTCCATCCTTATTTAATGCTGTGGACCGGAGCAGGAGGTACTATGTTATTTACATTTACGGCATTTGGCAGACGGCTCTTATCCAGGACGACTTAAATTTTTTATCCCGGACAGCTGATATATCTGAGCAGTTGAAGGTTAAGGGCCTTGCTCAAGGGCCCGACAGCAGCAACCTGGTGGTGCTGGGGATTGAACCTGGGACCTTCCGATATGTAGGCCAACACCATACTGTAAATACTGAGCTACAGTACCCCTGCCCTAGTACCTGGTGGACTAGTTGCCAACGTTTCATATGTTATGCTGTGACCCAGATTCAATTCCCGGGAAGTGAGCCAATCCTGACCAAATAAAAAATGGGAAGCAGTGTTTTAAAAACTTTTTCCAGGTTCCTTTTCTACAGAAGTGTATTTCTATAGATTTGTCCCTACAAAACTTGAGAGCTATTTGCAGTTATTCTTCTCTCCAGAAATTCCTAGGTATTATAAATCTGAGATCTATCTATCTGTATAAATATATACAGTATGAATACTGTATATACTGTACTTCTTCAAGGTATTTTCACCCTGGAACAGTACTATCCAGAAATCACACATTCAATTAGTCCGTGCCAGCGTTGCAACTCAAGCCAGTTTTACAGTAGTCTTTAAAAATAATTACTTGTCGTACTGTATGCATAAAATCTTGTCCACATTTTTAACCAGATTGAGTGATAATGTTTTCTCCATGTCAGATTATGTAATGAAGATCTTTTAACGATGCACATGTGATTGAAGAAATCTTTGTGCTTACAAAATCACTATGCTGTGCCTACTGCCAGAACTTTGTTCCAGACTGTCTTTGGTTATCATGGCATCTTATTGGCACTGGTGTTCTAAGACAAAACCAAAATGGGCTGGAAATCATACAGTGTAAACCTGGCATTAATTATTAGAAACATAACTAATACCCGAGTGTACAACAGAATCTGGGAAACATTGCTGTTAAAACGCGACAACGGGACAGTGAATAAACCTAAAGTTTTTGTTTGTTCTGATTACCCATAGGTATAATTTCACACACTTTGCAGCTACAGGATACATGGTCATGGTAGCATTATATTATTTTGTGTTATTTTGTTTCCTTTTTTTTTTTGTTCTGCATCTCTGGATGGAAAGTTTCACTTCTTTTTTCCCCCTTGTTGAGTACCAATAACAAAGTCATCAGCCTGTGATCATGACTATGTGACAAAGCCATGTCACATATGTCACCATGTGACAGAGAACTAATTTTTTTAGATTTTACCTCGATTTTCTCCCTAATTTAGTCGTGTCCAATTCCTCCCCGTCACTAGGGGGCTCCCACATTAAGGCTACTACTAC
>JAQQZT010000019.1:14657108-14667615 GCA_030068275.1 Clarias platycephalus | reverse complement strand
AAAGAATAAGAAATCAGGAGGGGGGCAAATAGTTTTTCACACCACTGTATATATATATATATATATATATATATATACACACACACACACACACTGTATATAGTATTACACAGACTTTAATTAAATAACTGACAACGAAAATGAGTGAACATGTCAAAACTGTGCCCAAAGTGTCAATATTTTATGTGAGCACCATTGTTATCTAGCACGGCCTTAATCCTCCTGGGTGTGGAATTCACCAGAGCTGCACATGTTGTTGCCTGGATCCTCTTCCACTCCACCATATAATGATATCACAGAGCTGCTGGATGTTAAGCACATGGTGCTTTGCCACCTTCCGCTTGAGGATGCCCTACAGGTGCTCAGTAGGGTTCAGGTCTGGAGACATACTGTACTTGGCCACTGACAAGCACATGAACATGATGAATAGGACATTGCATGGTTAAAGATGTACAGCTGTTATCACTTACGGCATATTCACTTTAGTTGGCAGTTATTTTGACAATAATGCATATATATATACACACATACATATACACATGACATAGTTTTTATGTAACTTAATTAACTTTAATTGCACATGTAGAATTTGTCAGCAACCTTCCATGTAACATTGTATTCTATAACAACAAGGTAACATTGTAACTATGTATAACATGCAATCAGCAAGATATATTAACTTTGTCATACAGCCAGGTCTATAAATTTTGGAACAATTCTAAGTTTGGCATTTGGTCTTTATTTACCACCACATTGAATTTAAAATGAAACACTCAAGATGTGAGCGAATTCAAGACTTTCAGCTTTGATTCATGGGGGCTGACGAAAGTATGACAATTAAACAATTAGGAATTACAGCCATTTTCACACATACACACACTTACCCATTAGGGTTCATAAATACTGGGACAAACTAACATAATTATAAACACAAGGATAGTCATTAATACTTGGATAAAAATCCTTTGCAGTCAATGAATGCTTGTCCGGAACCCACTGACATGACCAAATGCTAAGCTTACCTAACCTAACATATAACACAATGTTGTAACCTTATAATGTACTGTAACAAAACAGTGCCATATTGGAAGTTATAGTACATCCAGTAAAGCAATACCACAAGAAGGAGTGCTGTCATTTTGAATATCAGCACCGCTGCAGTGCAATTGTAGGTACAGGCCGAGTGCCGAAAATATCACCGCCATACTAATACTCACTGCCTCTTGTATAATACTGCTTTTATAAAACAGTTCCAAAGACACCATTTATTAATAACAGATTATGAGTTCAGTGACCAAAGGAACTAGTGTTGAGTCAGGTAGCGATCAACAGTTAGTCACATAATCAAGCACAGCTTATCATTCACATTAACTAGATTCACTAATAATGGGACTTACCTGCTTGCACTTGCAGACAATTTTACACAGAATGTAGCAGCTAGTCTTTTCAAAAGTAAATTTCCTTTTAACAATAAAAAGTTTATTCAATAATGTTGTTTCCTTTAAATACAATGCAAAGCCAAACTCTATTATTGTTTCTGTTGCAATAAGAGAACCGAATTTGCTCGATCATATCATTTGCAATCCTCCTGTGTCTTCACAGTATACTGACAGCAGCAAACTGATACGCATTTCTGGTGGCATCTCACTAATTTGAGAAAAACTCAGCACAACTCGATAAAGAATGATTCTGTGACCTGGATTATGTTGGGATTGGCTCTCCAGGGAAAAGCATGTAGTTGTTCCTGCAGCTAGGACATGAAGCAGCACAAAAGAAACTTACCCTCTCTCTCTCTCTCTCTCTCTCTTTCACTCATACACACTGAATGAATGCACTGAATAAATACACTTTGCCTTTGAGAATAAATCAGGTGAGCGGGTAACCTTACCATCAGCGTGACAGCGAAGGAGTGAAGGAGAGCACATTTTTGCATTATATAAAAATTTGCTCATGGCTGATTCGGCACCCAAAAAGAAGGGGGGAAAAAACCCTTAAAATACTACAGCTTTGTGATACAATGGATTTTTGAGTTTTCTCAACTTGAGCCCGGCCAACTTGAATAATTTTGTTCACATTACATCACTTTTCATTGTTAGTCAAAAACAGCACTGTTCAGCTTGGGTTTGAGCTCACGATCTCCACATGATAACTCAAATTCTTTTCTGCTGTGCTGCTTAGGAGTCCACACATATGCTCAGACTGATCAGACAGTTTTTTTATGATGTATGTTTATAGTTATTCTGTCCGACAAAAAGTGTAAGTTTTGGTTTGTTTTTGTCTTCCCTGAACTGGTCGATCAGTTGCAGTGCATGCACAGACTGCCGAGTGGGACAACAGAAAAGTGTTTGCCTTATCATATGGGGATTCCTGGCACAGCAGACTAGTTGTACTTGGGAGTGGGGCACTGGGTCATGTTTGATTATAACAACACTAGCCAAACATGGGTGCAACTAGATGTGGATGAATGGTGCCTCTGTAAATAAAAATAGAAAAATCTCTGTGAATAAAACTATTTAATTTGCCCAAATATAGGAATTTGAGTTAGCTGATGATTTAACATTAATAAGTTAGATCAATGACTTTTAATTAGAGACAATTTAAAAAATGTATTGCACCACATTGCCCCAATTTTTTTCTTGTGTTTTAGTATTTATAAGGATGCCATGGTGATGTAGTAGTTACACTAGCACTGTGGCCTCACACCTCCAGGGTTTGAGTCCCACCTTCGGGTGGGCAGGGTTAGCTCCGCAGTTAAGGTATTGGACTTCTGGTTGAAGGGTCCAAGGTTCAAGCCCCAGCACCACCAAGTTGCTGCTGTTGAGCCCTTAAGCAAGGCCTTAACCCTTAACTGTCCAAATGTATAATGTAAGTAAAGTAAGTCGATCTGGCCTAATGCCATAAATGTAAACGGGTGTGTCTGTGGAGTTTGCATGGTTCCCATGTGTTTGGTGGGTTTCTTCCACATACTTTATTTTCTCCTGCAATGCAGACATGCAAATCAGGCTAATTAGTGTTTCCAAATTGCCTGTAATGTGTAAGTGTTTGCATGCTTACGCCTTGGTGCTCTATCCAAAAATTACACTGCCTCATTAACTAAGTGGTAAAAAAGGTGCCCCATTCTGTCAACATGTATAACTGCTAGCTATAGTCAAATGTAACAAATAATGCTTTATTTTATTGTAAAATATTGTAGATAGCTAGCTACAGTAATGTTGCATTGTTGGTGATTATCTAATAATGATTAAGCTAATAGTTACATCTCATTATATTTGACAGCAGACTTTTAAGTCTTTTCATTATTGAATTTAAATAAAAAATAAAATAAAGACTGTCAAATTACACGAGTCAATATTTTTCATTACCTGGACTCTATGTGGGTTTGCATTGTCCAACTGAAATACACATGGAATAGATGCCATCTAACGTTTATATACCTTTCAGCATTCATAGTGCCTTCCAAAACATGCAAGCTGCCCATACTGTATGCACTTACAGCATGTACCCTCATACCTTTAGGGATGCTGGCTTTTGAACTGAACGCTGATAAAATGTTGGAAAGTCTCCCTCTTCTTCAGCTTGGAGGACAAATTTGGACTTGTTTGACCATAGACCACTTTTCCACTTTAAAACAGTCCATTTTAAATGAGCCTTGGCCTACAGGACACGACAGTGCTTCTGGACCATGTTCACGTATGGCCTTTTGATAGAGCTTTAGTTGACATCTGCAGATTGCATGGGCAGATTGTGTTTACTGACAGTGGTTTCTGGAAGTATTCCTGGGCCCATTTAGTAATGTCAATGACACAATCATGTCGATGAGTGATGCAGTGTCGTCTGAGGGCCTGATAAATGTTCTCACAGTTGAATCTTTTAAAATTTTTTTGCCTTTTCAACCCTTTTTGGATACTTGTAGCAGGCATCAAATTTTAAGTAAACTCATGTAGTGAATAAAAGTGTAAAATTTAAACATTTGTTACCTTCTTTATGTTCCATTGTGAATAAAATATTGGCTCATGTGATTTGAGAGTCTTTTAGCTTTCATTTTACTCAAATTTAAAAAACGTCCCAACTTTTTCGTAATTCGGGTTGTAAAAATCAGCTGTGTTACAGTACCTCACCCAAGAATATGCATTTCCAGTCATAAATGCAGATGAGAACTTTTGAATTAATGTTGATGAATATGGCTAATAGTGCATTAACTTAATACAATTAACAATGTCTCTAATAAGTGTAATAACATACAGAAAACTACAAACCTGAAGATTCAGTTAGACCATACTAGATCTATAAGGCACAGCAGCATTAGAGTTGTCTAAGTATTGCTGCAACTTCTAGTCTACAAATAACCCAAAACCGTGAAAATCATATTTTCATATTTTTACAATTTAGAGCTTTACTACTTCCACTTCTTTTGCGCAGTCACTGCATGAATTTTACGATAAAGTTTGAGTTTTGACAGGGAAGTACTGCAACACTAACAGCATACCTTGTTTTCTCCATAGATTCACCAAAAAATAAAAACCTGAGAGCGCAGTTTATCTGTGATAATAACATACCATTTATAATTTATAGAGCTGTGAAACACTGGTGCCTCTTCCCACACTGCCACATAATATTCAGATCCAGCAGATTATTGATGATAAAAGTAGTCTGGATGTGGGCGGATGTGAATTTTTTCACGTCTCTCAGGAAAATATGTAAAAATCCACAAAGCAACTGTAGGACCTGCTGTATGTCTGGAGTATTTACTTGGCTGTCCTTGAGGAGGGGGAAAAACTGGGCAACATATTTAATACAATTTCAATCAGTGACTTAAGGAAAAAAACAGACTAATCGTTTTGCTATTTAACTATTTTAACTTAAACCTGTGATTAAAAGTATGGTTTACATGTACTCTGCTTTTTTAAATTAGATTTAATTATCATTAGCATAGATGTATAAAATCGCATGTGCGAATATATTTACTGGCCACTTTGTTAGCTACAGTACACTAGTACTTGCTAGTACTCCTTCTTTTGCTTTCAGAACTGATGAACTAAGAGATTCAGTAAGGTGCTTGAAAAAATCCTGTATTTTGGTCCATACTGAACTTATAGCAGGCAGTACGGAGGTGTAGTGGTTAGCATTGTCGGCTTATATCTCCAGGGTCCAAGTTCGATTCCTGGCCAGGAATGTTCTCCCTGTGCTTGGTGGATTTCCTTCCACAGTCCAAAGACCTGCGGATTATGCTAAATGGCGTTCCCAAATTGCCCGTTGTGTGTGGATTGGCACCCTGTCCAGAGTGTATCCTGCCTCGTGCCTCAAGTCTCTCCTGGGATAGGCTTGAGGCTGCCTGCGACCCTGAATACAGGATAAAGCGGTATAGACGATTAATAAGAGTGAGTAAAACGATAGCATCACGCAGTTGCTGCAGATTTTTTGGGTGCAGATCCAGAAGAAGCACTTGTTCCACTAAATGCCAAAGGTACTCTATTAGATTGAGTTCTGGTGACTGTTGAGGCCATTTAAGTACATTGAACTCACTGTTCAAGAAACCACTTTGAGATGATTTTAGTTTTGACATGCCACAAGTATCCTGTGGTCATAAATTGATGAACATGGTCAGCAACAATACTCAGGAAAGCTGTGCCATTTAAACAATGCTCACTTGATATTGAAAAATCCTCAACATGTGCCATGAAAATATCCCCCATACCATTATACCACCATCAGCCTGAATCATTGAAACAAGGCAGGATGGATCAGTGTTTTTGTGTTGTTTAACATCTGAATGTTGCAGCAGAAATCGAGACTCGTCAGATCAGGCCACTTTTTTGCCAATCTCCTAGTGTCTCCTTTTGGTGTGTCCATGTGAACTGTAGCCTCAGTTTCCTGTTCTTAGCTGACAGGCGTGGCACCGGGTATGGGCTTCTGCAGCTATATCTCATCTGCTTCATGGTTTGATGTGTTGCATATTTTAGTTGTAATGAGATATTATTTGAGTGACTGCTGCCTTTTTTATCAACTTGTACTACTCTGACCTCTGACCTCTGGCATCAAGAAGGCATTTTTACTCAGAGAACTGCTGCTCGCTGGATATTTTCTCTTTTTTAGACCATTTTCTGAAAACCATAGAGATGATTGTGTATATGAAAATACAAGTGGATCAATAGTTTAAAAATCAGACTAGCCCATTTGGCACCAACAACCATGCCATGTTTCGAGTCCATTACTGTACTGTATATCACCATTTTTCCATTCTGATGCTCAGTTCGAACTTTATAACATTGTCTTGACCATGTCTACATGCCTAGATGGATTGAGTTGCTGCAATGTTAAATAAAAACATAAAATAAATGCAATTGTTTACTGATTAATAAATGTAAGCATGCATTATAAATGAACACAATATCATGAACATTTTTGTCAAAAAGAATGGTTTAAGTATTTCAGAAACTGCTGCTATACCTTGATTGAGATTACACCAAATAAATGTTCTGTAGGTGGAAACTCCTTGATAATGGAAGTAAGAGTATATCTACACTGGTTTGAATTAAGAAGAATGAGAATCTGAGGTGACAATGGGCAAGGCATACAAAGAATTTCAAAAGGTGTATTTGTGTCACTGCAGTAGGTTGAGCAGAATACTGTACATTCAGAATCGATTAATCTAGTTCCATGATAGGACATATCATCTTTGTGAAACATTGCTCCATTCTTTTTGATTCAACTCCAATCTTGCTCTCTATAAGCATGCTGTCTGATGCTGTCTAATTAATGGTTAATTTTCTTCTCATTTAGACTTAAGTGCAGCAGCATATCATTTTTCATACAGGTGGTCAGAGTAAACAACACATCCTCTTCAGTTCTGTCACTCGATAGAGGAACTCCCCAGGGTTGTGTTCTCTCCTTCCTTCTGTTCTCATTATTCACAAGTGGACTCACCAGTCAAAACAGCTCAGGCAAAGATTTTTAAATATGCTGATGACACCACCATTATTGGACGGGATTCAGATAACGATGAATCACCATACCGACAGGAGGTGGTTCATGCTGCAACTTGATGCGAACACCTCCACAACCAACGAACTAATCATAGATTTCTGGAAGTCACAAAATCTCAAAGAGCACATCAGAACTGAGAAGCATCCCATAACCAATACAGAGTCTTCTGACTGCTCTTTGGATATTCACTTACATGAGATTTAGAAATCGTCCATGTTGTCAAGCTGGCACAATAGCACTTCTTTTCCCTGAGGCACTTAAAAAAGTAAACAAAACTGAGTTCTTCTCTGAAATTATTGAAAAATCTTGACATGAACCATCATGATCTGGAACAGCAACACAAACTCTAGCTGAAAGAAGACATCAACAGAATGCAGACAAGGCCTCGAAATAACTGACTTCCCTGTTTTGCCCTGCACATCAAGAAAAGCTACTCTCAGCAATATTAAACATTCTCCAACTCACAAATTTAAACTAATACAATAACATGCTTCTGTTCCTACCACTCTTGTTGTAATTTGTATTTCTGTCTTTTTTTTGTCCTGTAATGTTTATTGCCAACTGATTATTAGCAGACATTCAGAGTGCTATTAGGGCCAAATTCTACTAAGACCCTTATTGAAAGTTTATTTTGTGAATGCTTAGGAAGCCTAAGAAGTGTTTAATAGATATTTTACTTACATTCACTGCCCTTAAAGTTTGTAGATGAAACAGTGATTTTGGGAACTAGTGTTGGCAGAGAGTCAAAGCCAAATATAATCATACGGAGACCCCAGAATAAGCATACTATTTTGCGGCAAAATATCCAAGGTTGCAATGTGTATACTGTAACTACATCTGTCAAACAAACTGCAAACAATGGCATCAGTTATTGTGCGTACAAATGCCACACTGTGCACCACTAGCTAGTTATGCGGCAACAGAGGCTGTCTCACGAGATCCCAGTAAAGATGTTCATTGCCTCATTTCAACGTTTTCTATGACTTGTGATGACATCAAATTTACTGACGTGCTCAAGAACTTCGACTTAACATAGTTGTGTTTGAACTGTACCACTTTTGTATAACCAATAAAATGCAGTATTGAAAACTAACCATAGAGTTTGACTCACTGAGTTCACTCAACATGGAATATGTGTATGGTTTTCTGACAGGCCTGAACTCTAGGTCTTGGGTGTCAGGTCAAAACAACAGCTTGGATCTTCTTCTTGAATCTTGAGTTGGCTTTGTATCTTGTAGTTCCTGGCAGGCTCTCCAGTTGTTAGACCTTGGTGAATAAAATCGATATCTATAAATGAACTGCACTGCAATGGGGGACTCGTATTCTTTATTCAGCTAACATGAAATGTTACCATGAAGCTCTTTGCACATTAGGTGTCTCACAGTATAGTGTATTTATTTATACAAGACCTTCACTTAATCAGTGGATGCTGACAAAATGCATGCCCTGGGCACCAGCAGCCTTGAAAAATAACACATATTACAATTTAAATAATAAATAAATAAGTGTAAAAAGTTTGCCATCAGTATATCATTGTACCTCAGTAGGGAACACATTGATTTAAATATCTTACTTTTTTTTTTTTTTTTTTTTTTTTAATAATATTTAAAGGAGAAATTAGAATAAATAGACAATTACAGTCTTACTACAATTATTATAAACTGATTTAGATGTAATATTTAAATTCTGCTATTTTAGTACTAAATGCATCCATAATATAAGAATATTGAAAGTTCCAAATAATATCTGGTTATCAGTGGATATGCTAATGGTGAACTGACCCAGGGAAACAGATTAATTAAATAAATAAATTGTAGACTGCCAAGATGACCCACATGGTAGGTTTACTTAATACCATGACAACCTGTTGTACATGGCATAAGATCAAACTGCATAAAATAATAGTACAGTATGGTCAGGAGTCCTTAGAAATATGTAAGCAGATCATAACTGCCACAATGCACCATAGTTCCGTCCTGCGTAATATTATTATCAAAAGGCTTTTCACATTAAATTGATATATCAAATCAATTGATAGGTCAGAATGTGTTCCAGTCACAAAAAGTAACCCTTTGAGTTAAAAGCATAACCTTTGAACCATAAACCTACGACTTAAAATACTAAGCCACCACTTTAATATTCAACATGGTCCATTACTCAAAACTGTAGCACGTATCTAACAATATTTCAGATTTTTAGTTAAGTATTTCATCATTCTGCAGGTGTTCAAGAACAAATTCTTCTTATGCATTGTACAAAGTAATCTCTGTCTCTGCCAGCAGCAGGTGGCCACTCAGGAGATTGCCAGGAGTCTACAGGCTATGACCCATGAGCTCTTAGCCAAGCAGCTGCCATCAGACCTTTGACAGCCATCAGACCTTTGACCTTTTAGGAGCACAAAACTTGGCTGGTGGCAGGTGACAAGCTAAAGGCAGCAATCCGTACCTGCTTTGGGCTTTCTACTATTAACTCCATTGCTGACATTCATGTATGACACTAAAGCGCCATGAAAAATCCCGACAACAATGTGGTAACAAAGCATTTCCCTGGATTGATTATTGAGAGCTTTAATATTTGAAGGTTTGAAATGGTGGTAGGGACAAAAAGCTCCAACCTCCAGTGAGGCGAAGATGAAGGCCCTTAAATATGTGTGCTGGCAATCCTGAACATCCAAGACCAAGAGGCTTGGTGTTCCAGCATACTCATAAACACCCATTCAGTCACCGGGAAGCCATTTCGAGGGAGGTGTTCAGGCCAAGTACACCTCTCTTGTGGGATGTAGCCTACACTGAAGCCCCATAATTGCTCTACACAATATGGGGAGTAAAATTCCCTTGGCCTATCCCGCAGTTCTTGTCTATATTGTTGCGGCAGGTGGGAGCCTCTTAATCCGAGTCTCCAGGCAGATGTCTAGGAGTTTTGTGTTTGGTCCAGTCCTACTCCCATACGTAGCTAAGGAGATGACAATGTAACTTAAGGATAAGGTGAGTCACAACATCAATCTAACCCTCTGTCTTCTGTGTCTTGTCATATGGAGGGAATTTTGGCCTAAGGAGTTTGAGCAGCTAAAACATTGCTGGAGCCAAGTTTGTCTCATTGAGGTTGAGGACCAAGTTACTGGTTACCCTCAGTCTTCCTAATACAAAATGGACTTCCCTTTTACTGGCCCCATATCCTTAGCATAAAGAACACGCTAGAAAAGTTCATTGGCAGGCATAGAGGCTAAAGTCATATTTTATTTACTGTGCCCGTATACAAATCCCACTCATCTCACTCCAGTTCACTGGAATTAGTATATTTTAATCATCATTGGCTATGCCTTGATGTACCCTGAGCCAGTCCCCATACGGAGGGGGACCCCAAAGGACATGACCCAGGAACCATAAAGTTTAGGGATGTATTTTCCAATAACCATTCCCACACTGTAGAGGAAAAAGTGAAGATGCCAGTTTCCCAGTTCAAAAGTAGACTCAAGACGCATCTCTTTAATCTGGCATACACGTAACTCATCCCATAATCTCAT
>JAQQZT010000019.1:14644681-14656317 GCA_030068275.1 Clarias platycephalus | reverse complement strand
ACTCTGGGAACTGAAGTTCAGAACTAAAGGAAAACACAAACGAAAACAAAATGGAGTCCGGGAGCATGGCGCCATCTAGTGTTCAACTGTGACAGTAGGAAGCTTTAACTCAACAAGAAAAACTATGCAGCCACATTAAAAAAAAAAAAAGAAAAAAGATCCATGCATGTAAACAACAATTAAATTAAGCGCAGAAATACGTAATGGTAAATAAAGGTAAACTTCTTGGGCTAAACTAATTAAATACGTAGAATTGAGCTCATTACAAACTTATGTTTTATGACAAATGTATGTTTGTATCATAGACACAATATCAATATACCGTATAAAAGCTACACGAGACCAGAATTAAAATGAGAAGCTACAGTATAGCAATAAAACAGGTCATGGAACTATCCTAATATTTAACAGTTTATTTAGGTAACAGACCATGGTCTCTTTGCAGTGTATGGTGAAGTTAAAGAAAATATTGCACAAAAAACTTGCTGGTTTTCTTTCTGTGGAATTCAATGTTGAACATGTGAAGCCCGGCAGCTAGCTTGAGCTAGGGGGTGGGGAAACTATTGTCTCTGTATGTCTCAGTATTGTACCATTGGTACAGTCACACAAACGCTATCTCGCTGCTTGCCAGCCTTCTTGGTGGGTGCTGAAGGGACAGCGCCAGTCCATCACCCACACTGTCATCACCCACACACCACATTGAGAAGTATAAAAGGAGAAGTCATGGAATAAAAAACAGTCATTTTTAACCTTCTGAGACACATACTCTACTGTTGTGTACATTGAGAAAAGAATGTTTGGTAAAAGAATAATACCCAATGATCCTCATATGAGGATCGTTCAGGGATATACTGTATCGACAATGTAGTTGGGAGAAAGTGTCATGTCGTCATATGTTAAATGTGCAAGTGTGAATCAGTTTATGATTTGTTATTACATTCCTGCATTAAACATAGTCTTTCCTGGCTCCTGTTAGTAAAGAGTTTAAATATGTTAACTAATTATTAGCTACTTGTCCTGCATATTATTCTATAAAGACTATATATTCGAGATTGCCCTAGTAAAATCTACTTATTTAAGTTTCTGTACAGGAGAGCCAAGTAACTTGTATTTTTGTCACACAGTGCACATAGCAGTCTGGCTTTTGTAGACTATCAGCATTAGTCATATTCTTTTTAAACACCAAATATAAATACGGTATGCCAGGATTAAAGTCAGACATTAGATAAAAGCATAGTTATATATCTTGTTACACGAGCTGCAATTGTGAAACTTTCCATTCTGAACAACCCTTGTGCAGTACCTTCAACATTTTCCCCAAGTGCACTTTATTAATATCTTGTAAGAGAGTAAAGCTGCCTATTACCTAGTCAATAAAAAAAAAGAGATACATTGTAATTAAATCTTAAAATGAAGAGATTTAAAGTGTGCTTCTTGCTTCGGTCTGAGTGTTATAGCTGAGAATGCATTTTCTTTAAATATTGATGTCTCGGCTCTAAGGTACTATCAGTTCACAGAATAGAGTGGGTGTGCTTTTTCTGTCTAGGAAATGAAAAGATCTCTGACTGTCTGATCCCACATGCACATGCTAAGATTGGAAGACAATAACATATCATACAGTGGTGGAGGTTTGGGAAGAATAGTTTTTTGAACATGGTATTATTTAGTTGGTTAACCATGACTCATTTACAGTAAGTTGTTGTTTCAAATCATACAGTATTGATATCATTGATGCAGTGGAATCAAGAGAGAAAAAAGTAACACATTAAAACAATTTCTAAAGGATACATCTTTAGACACAACACATGCATAATAAACAATGCATTTCTAATTGGAAAAAAAAAAAAAAATCATCTCATCTATCCTGAAGTTTTTCTGGTGGGTAACTTACAGTACTTACTGTGAAGACCTGACACTGTAAACTCCTTCTATAACACCAGTCTCTATGAAAGAGATGTTACTACGGAAACAATAAAGTATTTAAACAAGCATAAAACCTGTAATTTGCTATTATGCAAGGATTAACACTTACTGAGATGGTGCGATAGTGTGAAGTATGTTATTGAGGTATAACAGCATGATCCAGAGTGTGTTATTCCACCTATACCACAGGGATTATCAACAATTACAATGTTTAAATTGTTACCACATAACACATCATGCATTTTTAAAGTTTAGAGTTATATTTAATTTTGTCAAGATTGAGTCTGTTATCACTTATGTTATGTTATGTTATGTTATCATCTTTCTCTCAATTTTCTTTTTCATTTTGCTCTTTTTTACCCTTGCAATTTCCCACCACTCTCCTGCTTTTTATTGGTCTCTCTATTTTTGTTTTCCACAGTTTCTTTTTTTTTTTAGGTGGCATAGTGGTTAGCACTATGAAAAAAATACCTACTGTACCTACCTACCTACCTACCTACCTACTGTACCTACCTAACGACATCAGTGATTGCATTTTAAGTCCCAGTGTTCAGCTGGTTTAATAGATACACTGATCAGCCACAACACTAACACCACCACTAGGTGAATTGAATGACAATTGATATAATAGTAAACTGGTGACAGAATCATAGAGCTCCCAGGCTCTTCTACACCCACAGGGACCAAAGTCCAGCCGATCCAGTCTGATCCCACCAAACAGCCAATGAAGCCCAAATCTCCATACAAGTCAATGCTGGCCATGAACGGCCACGAGTCTGTAATACCCAGTTCATCACAACATGCTTAGCAGTCGAAGAGTTCAAGGTTGTTGATCCAAATTGCACAAACCTCAATCAAGCATCCATGGAATGCATTAGACAAACAAGCCCGATCCAGAGAGCCAAGCACCACAGTACACTTTCAGAGATCCCATCCAGCCACGCCACCAGTGTGTTGTGCGGCAGGGGAACCTAAAACACCTAGGTGGTTTTTATGTTAATGGTTTTAAAGAATCAATCAGGGCATTAATATACAGCTGTGATTCATGCTCTAACTTGCTGTTATTACAATTAATTGAGAATGTTACATGGCTGTGGTATAAATGCTCGAATCTTAAATCTGACTCAGATATAAAGTGACATCTGAATGAATGTTTCATGATGATGAGTGTTTGATGATAATTGTTTAGGCCAAGGAGACATTCCAAAAAAAATTTTTTTTCACCGAGCAATTAGAGCCAAATGAGACCCTTTTATTCTATTGTGACACCATGAATCACAGAGGGAGAGAGAAAGAGATAGAGAGAGAGAGGGAGAGAGGTAAAGATGCTTGAAGAGGAATCCTCCCCCTCCTCTCTTAGCCACTAATTGTAGTCGACTCGTCCCCTGTCAGAAGTGTTAACAGCGCCTCAAAAGTGAGCTGTCAACACAGTCAACACACATCACTAAATATAAACACATCCCCTCTTTCTCTCTCTCTCTCTTACACTTACTCACTCTCTTCAACCCTAATGGGCTGCTGAATAATTCAGCCATGATCAGAATAAAGCGCACAGAGACACACAGAGAGGAAAGGGGGGGAAATCAGTCTCGCACCGCTACCTTATAAAAAAAGGGGGTGGTGTAATTTACTGACAGAGCTCTCTCTCTCTCTCTCTCTCACTCTCACTCACTCACTCTCTCTCACTCACTCACTCTCTCGTGCATGTGTATTTAAGTATCCGTTCAGTCTTTCCCTGACTTCTTTCTGCTCTTTTAAAAAAAAAAATCTTGTGCATATATGAGTTTTTTTCATCACTTTCTCCATCTGTCTCATCTCTTTCTTCATTTCGGATTTCTTTCTTTCATTTTATAACATTGTATCTACCTTTCATTTATCATTCATATTCTCTCCTTTTCTTCTCTTTAAATTTTCTAACTTTTTCCTTATTACTTCTCCCTTTATTGATTAGATATTTTTCTTTATCTGCTGTTTTTTCAGTCTCTCTATATTATCATAAAATATTTGTACTAAATAAAAAATACTATCTATTTAATAAATAACAATATTAAATAATATGAATTGTTTCTCCTTTCATCTTCTCTCACACTTTCTCTGACCGTCCTGGGTTTTCGTTCTCGCGACAGAGAGAAAGAGAGAGAGAGAGAGAGAGAGAGATGACTTTGTTGTCTTGTACATGATGTAGATAAAAAAAAAATGGAGGATGGTATTTTCACCGCTCAGTACGGTACGCCAAAGGTGGGTGCGGATGTGTGGGGTGTCATGTGGATATGTCAATGTGTATATGTGTGTAAGAGAGAGACAGACAGAGAATGAGAGAGAGACAGGGAGCATGGTGAGGAGGGAGGCTGTAAGATTGGTGGCCTCTTCTACGCACTCTGTCATATGTTCTCATGAGGGGTCCAGGAGCAGCAGCCAGAAAAAAACATGCACACTTACACACACACACACACACACACACACACACACACACACACACACACACACACACACACACACACACACACACAAATGGAGGGAAGAGAAAATGTGTATAGAGCTTCTTGAGGCTGTGAGAGCTTGACAATGACAGCAAGATTGTTAAATTGGTGATCTTTCTCTCTCTCTCTCTCTCTCTCTCTCTCTCTCTCTCTAGCATCATTTTCCTTATCATTTTCTTTCTTACTTTCTGTCTCTCACATTTGCACAATGCTTTGTTATCTATCAAGTTTATATATACATATATATAGTATATTCTTTTGTTTTTTTCTAACAACAATGCTTTATATTTTTATTCCTCATTTCCTAATGCTATTTCCTTCCTTCCTTCTTTTTAAGTCTCTCTCTCTCTATCTCTCACACTCTCACTCCCTCGCTAGCATCATTTTCCTTCTTACTGTCTGTCTTTCTCATTTTCACAATGCTTTGGATTCTATCGAGTATATTTGGTTCCTTTTTTAATTCTTCTTTCCCTAATGATGTTTTCCTTCCTTTCTTCCTTTCCCCCCTCCCTTGTTTGATTTACTCTTTTCATTTCTGTCTCTCTCCCTCTCTCTCTCTCTCTATTCAGAGCTCCTCCCAACACAAGGTCTCATGTTTAATGAGTCTAGACATCTTGTGCATATTAAACTAATTTGTGCTTAGCTTAATTAGCGTGGTAGAGGGGGGTTAAGGTGCCGACTTGCCGCTGTCAGCACTCTGAAAATGCAGCCCTGTTACTTTACACTGTAAATATTGATCCAGCACTTCCATTTTGCTCTTTTTCTGTCAGGTGTTTGCTTTAACGGATCTCGTACACGTCCAATTTATCTTCCGTTCTTTTGTGAGAGTTCATTCTTCTGAATTGTTTCTGACTTACTGTTTCCAGTCCTTCTATAAAGCTTATGTGGTTCTGTAGTCTTTTTATATTAGAATCACAATCGTATATATGTTTTAATATGTTTTTGATATATGTTTTTTTTTTTTTTTATAAATTTTTTTACTTTTGACAAATAAATATAAACTCAGCTTTTTGCATGTTCTCCCTGTTTTTGGTGGGTTTCTTTCAGGTACTCTGGTTTCCTCCCGCAGTCCAAAGACATGAAGATTAGGTTAATTGTCCATAGTGTGTGTCCTGCCATGCATTGGCACCCTCTCCAGGGTGTAGCAAGTCTCCTGGGATAGGCTACTAGTCCACACGACCCTGTATAGGATAAGTGTTATAGACAATGAATGAATGAATAATCATTCATTGTTGTAGGTCAGTTAGGATCACTACTTTACTTTAAGAAAGTGAAATGTCCAAATAATAGTAGATAAATTTTTTCGTCACATTCTCGGTAAGTCATAAGTGTACGTACAAATTAAAATTTTATTTGTCACATATACAGTCATACACAGTACGATATGCAGTGAAATGCTTATATGCCCGCCCGTGACCCTAAAATTTTAATTATCAAAAGAAATAAAAATAAATGAGGGAATATAATAAAGAATAAAATATAAAAACCGTCTTTCTAGAATATTAAAAAACTGCAAAGAAAATGAACTAAATATAAAATATGGGATATTAAAAAATAATATAAAAAACTTTACAAAACATACACAATAATGTGCAAAAGTATGCAAAATTAAATGGATATAAATGTCTAGAAAGTATGCAAAAATGAAATGAAATGACCAGAAGTGTGCAAAATAAAATGAAGTATAATTGTCTAGAAATGTCCAGGGTGAGTGCAAATGTGCATGAATGTACAAATGCATAATGTCCATAAATGGACTATAATGTCGGGTGTGAGAAAAAAGTCCATAAAGTGCAGTGTGCAAAAGGATGTTTTTAGTACACTTAGTTAGTATTTGGTGGCATTGCCTTTAAATAGTTGAACTTGGGTCAAATGTTTCAGGTAGCCTTTCACAAGCTATTTACAACGAGTTGCTCGAATTTTAGCCCATTCCTCCTGACAGACCTGCTGGTGTTAGGCATTCTTGCTCGCACATGCTTTTTCAGTTCTGCCCACAGTTGGGATGGTGTTCTTCAACTCGCAAGCCTCCCTCAATCTCCTCCAAAACTAACGATGGCCATTATGGCCAAACAGTTAAAATTTTGTTTCATCAGTCCTGAGGATATTTCTCTGCCAAGTAAACTCTTTGTCTACATGTGCAGCTGCAAACCTTAGTCTGGTTTAATTTTATGGCAGTTTTGGAGCAGTTCCTTTGCTGAGCAGCCTCTCAGGTTATGTCGATATCAGTCTAGATTTACTGTGGACACTTTTTTCCCCGTATTCTCCAGTGTCACGACAAGGTTCTGTGCTGTTGATTGATTTGTACTTTTCATACCAAAGTACATTCATCTCTAGGTGACAGAACATGTCTCCTTCCTGAGAGGTATGATGGATGTGTGGTCCCATGGTGTTCATATGTTGTGTATTGTTTGTAGGGATGAAAGTGGTACTTGCAGACATTTGGAAAATACTCCCAAGGATGAACCAGACTTGTGGAGATCCACTATTTTTTCTGAGGTTTTGGCTGATTTTTTTTTTTTTTTCCCATGATGACAAACAAAGAATTTGACGGTAGTCCTTTAAATCCTTCCACAGGTACACCTCCAACTGACTCAAATAATACTGTATTAGTTAGCCTTCCAAAGGAACTTCTAAAGTTCCAAAGCCATGACCTTTTTTTGGGGGGGGGGGGGATTGGACTGACAGACTGCCAATAGTCCAATAATATTCGAAACTTTTGATACCACCCCATAGATAAATAATGGTGTAGTACATATTTCAGCAGGGTAATAGTACTAGGAAAGAAGCTGATCTTGAACCTGCTTTTTCTGCTTTGATTGTTTCTGTACCTTCCTCTGGTTGAAAGGCAGTCAAACAGTTTGTGACTTGGTTGGTCTCACCTATTGAGATGAACATGTTCATTCTCTGGCAGCTGGGCGCCAATGATGTGTTGAGTGCTTTGCACCACTCCTTGCAAGTCTTTAATATTTTTAATGTATCTGCCATACCATGTGGTGACAGAGTTGGTCAGATCTAAATATATTGTGACTCTTTAGCTCAATGGCGCTGCTAGGGGTTTCTGTAACAATCATGTTGCATTCCATAATCTGTTTATGCAATGTTATCCGAATCCGCCCTTGTTCACCAGAGACTGTACATTTGCAAGAAATATTGTCAGAGATAGTTAATGTGGGTTTAGCTTCAGCCTAGCTCTAATGCCTCCTTGCTCCCCCCCCCCCCTTTTTGTTTACAGTTCTTTCTGCTGGAAGAGCTGGATCAGCAGTCCACAATGTCCTGGCAATTTCTCAAGAAACTTAAAAATTGCTTAGTATGATGTCTGAGCAATTGTAACTGATGTCTAACATCGTTTCTTGGCTATATATATGTGTCTATATATATATGTGTCTATATATATATATATATATATATATGTGTCTATTTAATTTTGGCATTAAATAGACACACATATATACTGTGTGTATGTGTGTATATGTATATATATAGTATATATACAGTATATATGTGTGTCTATTTAATGCCAAAACATGGTTTTGTAATACGATTCAGGAAATCCATGTCTCATGTCCATGTCTCCAAATATATACAGTACAAACAAAACAGAAAAAACAATTACACATTTTGGGTATAATTATGATATAACATATGCCTGGCAAAATAACCAGTTCACTCGAATTAGAAAAGAAATGGGAACACAAACAAAGGAATTAGATTCCAGTAGTTCCCCAGGTGAATTTGCCAACTTTGGAACTGTGAGGCAATAGAACATTTAGAAACAGAAATAGGTTCCTTGCTATCCCTTTCTCTGTCTGCAATCTTCATCTCAAAACCGCCTACTCGAAAGTAAAAATGTTCCATGTCTGCAACTTTGTTATTGGGTCATGTGGGAATCCAGCCCCGGTGCACATCCATACCTCATGTACATAAATCACTAGTTTTTGCACTGAAGCTATGTATGAGGCTAATGTGGCTAAAAAGAACGGCAAGCGCATAGCTTCCAGCTGATTATTTGCATGTCAAGATGTTATACAGTACGCTTACCTCAAAAACACTGCTTGTCTTTGTAACCTCACAGGAAATAATCTCATCTTTCATACAATTCCATCCTCAGACTGAAGCCCACGCTCTCTTTCTCCTAATGATCTATGTGCTGAGGAAGAAAGTGGTTCCGTCTTGAGGATTGCTTCTACTACTGTTTTTAGCTCTGAAATAACCATAATTTTATACATATTAGTGTGATAAAATGTCAGAAACCACATAAGTGGTTTGAGTTACTAAGCATTTTGACAAAGCTGTTGAAAGAAAAGGTGTGATGAAGTAGGTATGTAGTTGCATCTGATACTTATTTCATGCTATCCCTTATTAGCAGCATTGACTGTGTGGCTCCAGTGCAGTGCACATACTGTACTGTAATCTGTACATACGTACATTAGGATAAACCTCGTCTCATCTCCTTCACACTAACTTTAACCAATCAGAAGGTCTCGCTCTCTCTCGCTGACTCAAGGCCAACAGAATAAACAAAATTCCCTCTAGCTAGTCGCAAAGTGAAATACTTTATGCTGCACTAAAAGAAAAGAAAAAGAAATACATAAACGCTACCTTTACTCCCTTACTAACCACAACCAGAAGAAAATAAGGTATAAACAAAATGTCTTTTACTTCCTACTAAGCCAATATATACAGAATTATGTACAAATGTATACAAAATGTATTTACAAAACCAAAGCAACCAAACCAAAGAAGGTCAAGTCAAAAAACGCAGTCAAAACATGCATATGGTCGCAAATGGAAAGTCTATCAAATACCAATCAACAACACAAGGAGGAAATCAGAGCATAGTTACAAAAGTATAGCAAGGGGTAATGCACAGTATCTCTTCCACAGCAAACACAGTATAACAATATGAAGGCATGATCTGCAGTAGTGATGGGTCATTCATGAACGATTTGTTCTTTTTGAACGAGTCTTTAACATGACTGAGAAGAACGAGTAGTCTCGTAGAGTGATTTGTTCATTTTCTACTGGGCGCGCATGAGCAAAGCATCGCAAACCATCGGTAGGTTATGAACAGGAAACAGAAATGAGTAGTTACCTTTGAGTCTTTTGGTCCGAATCGTTTGTTAGTTTGTCATGCGACTGCCATAGATGCTATGCAGTGCAATAGAATAAAAAGAACGAACGACTCGGACCTGAAGATGTGAGAGGTGAGCTGCTCATTCTGTTTATTATAATATGTCCTCAGCTGCATTGTAATGTTTTCATTTCAGGTGGTCTGTTTATTGAAAATGTACCATTTTATTTTATTTCTGATCAAAAGAATTAAATTAACTAAATGACTTTAAAAAGATTAGTTCATTTTGATTAACGAGATTCAAAGAACCGAGTCACTAAAATTGATTTAAACCTCTCATCACTAGTCTGCAGCACTGTAGCCTGAAGGGCCTAAGTAGGTATCTGGGTCTTCTGGTTAATCAATCATCAGACAAGAGGCGGATTCAACAAAGGTAGAGCAGTTGAGCAACCGACATATTGCCTGAAACAATTGTAGTGGGTGGGACAAATTCAATGACACACCATCGCACCACGAGGAGAGTCACAAGCAGAGACAGAATCAAAGCACAACATACAAATAAACTCATAACACAATGAAGGTTCTACTCTCACCCACTCATTGTACATACCACTTTATTCAGGGTTGCAGGGGGCCTGGACCATATCCCAGGAGACTTTGCGCATGAGGCGGGGTACACCCTGGTCAGGGTGCCAATCCATCCTCACATTTCACACACCACACCAATTTGGGAACGCCAATAAGCGTACTCTGCATGTCTTTGGACTGTGGAAGGAAACCCACCAAGCACTGAGGAGAACATGCAAACTCCATGCACACAGACCCTAAGGTGGGAATCGAACCTGGAACCTGGAGGATCAAGGCGACAGTGATAAACGCTACGCCACCGTGCCGCCACATGAAGCTACTAAATGCATCTCATTACTTGACACCTCAGCAGACATAAAAGTACAGTATTATTATCAGCCATTGCTCTATCCTAGTAAAGGTTAATCAGTGTCTTGTGATTCGATCATATACATACATTTTTATTAGTGTCATGGATATAAAGTGTAACAACCTCACTGATGGGGGTTTTTAAGACATGTAAATTGTTGCAGTGGAATACTTGTCTCAGTGCTTTACATTCTGAAAGTGAGAGACAGTTGTGTAACACATGTCTGTAGTGAATATGAACAAATAATAATGAAATAATCATTAGGAATAAAAATGAATGATAATGAATGTAGGCATTGTTACATTAGTGGGTGGTGTGCGATGGTGACAAAGTGATATTGGCAGTAAAAATAAAATTTGCATGGTTTTGCCCACTAAATGGGTGTAATTTCGGTCTCTTGGCATTTTTTTTATCACTACCTGTGCTGTAAGGATCTTATATGTTAATGTTTGTGTTTTAATTTTACATAGTAATATTTACCCTGCTGTGTTTCATGTAGCTGATCTCTTGCTGGGTTTCTTATTGAGACACGTTGACATATGAACAGCCACTGCAGTTTTAATATCAGTCTTTTTTGTCTTCATTAGGATTTAATGCTGCCATCTGCTCCTAACTCAGAGAAGTCATAAACAGAGGGGGGAAAAAAGTTTCCTTCATTTCAGAGTGAATTTTCTTCACTTACCCAAACCACTTACTTTAATACTCCTCCAGTCTGCATTCTTTCATTATTTAACATAATGATCAATCCTGCAGGGTTCACATTCGGATAACGTGAATTGATCCCAGAATGTGTTTAAAGCTGAGGATATTTCATAATTTAGTCATTTTGATTTCAGCTGAATAGGAAATTATATCTTAAAAAACAATGTGCGTTCATAAAGGAGAACACTTTGGCTTCTTAAACTGAAACCACACTAAAATTTTACTCAACTTGAAGTACCAACTATGTGCTCTAGAGTGTATTTTAAATACAAAAGTACAAGTTCTCCACCAAGATTTATTATTTTTGGGTGAATATCTCTACACAAGAGTTACTGATAAACAGTACAGTGGTACCTCGACAAATATAATCTGTTCCGGAGGCGAGTTCTTAAGAAGAAATTATATAAAATATACCAAAAAAAAAAATATAAAAAAAAAAAATATACATATATACTCAGCAAAAAAGAAACGTCCTCTGACTTTCAACTGTTTTTACTTTCAGTAAACTTAATGTGTAAATATT
>JAQQZT010000019.1:14623595-14635935 GCA_030068275.1 Clarias platycephalus | reverse complement strand
CGCATGTGAATTGGGTTACGCACGTGAACATCGTGTTTTTTGTGTGAATTATTTATGAGACCGATCTGCCTCCATAGAAAACTTTTTGTCTTTTTTTCATTTTTGTATTGGCCAGAGCCAACTAGATTTCACCCCTAATATTAGCTCATATACTGTACGGTGACACCATCCACCGACTTGATGCTCATTTACATAGACTGAAATGGCATGCTCGAAAGAAGAGTATAACAGTAAAAGTTTAAGGTATGAACAAATGCATTATCTGATAAATGTTTCAGCTAGGACATTAGTTAGGGGACTTATACAATATACAGTATATACATATATTATTTAATTGTTTATGTCATATTGCTGGATTTTTGTTATGATTTAATACAATGATAGGCTTGGGTTATAATAAAATGTAACAAAATATTTTGGTTATAATGCATTGATGGAATTTGGTCATAATGAAATGTACTTATAGATTTAAGTTATGATGTACTGATGGATTTTGGTTGTAATTGAATAATAAATAAAATTTGGTTATAATGTTGTGCATTTTGCTGATGATTTAATTTACTAATGGATTTTTGTTAAGATATAATGTTTTGCTAAAGTTTGGATATGATTTTAGTTATAACAATTTTATTTATTTTACTGTATTCTTAACTTCAAAAAAGATTTAATATCCTAAATACAAAATAAAGTTGACAGTGTTGTAAGACTGCAGGAAAATGTGCACACAAACAGGCATGCATACATACACACATACACGCACATGCACGCACACTCGTGCATGTTTAATGAGGTCCCATCGCACAGTTGCCATGGAGATGGTGACAAAACTGTCAAGTTTGGAACTCTTACAGATTTCCTATGTGGAGGTTTCTGTTTTTGAAACGTCAAAAACACATTTCCAAGAGAGATCACCTATTTCGACTGCACCCATTTTTAATATCTGGGTCACAATAAGCAAGCCTGAGAGATGTTTTCAATAACCACCCACATTTGGAATTTCAGGATGCACTGTGCTTTCTATGCTTTAGAATTTTGGGAAACATTTGCTGGTTTGTTCCCCACATTCATAAAACTACTTACATGCATTACATTGCAACTAACAGATTGTTTACACAGTATGATTTCCCATCTGACTTTGCTGTAACAAACCACAATGGCACATCCGTAAAAGAATTCTTTGATCATGAGCTGAGATTGGTGGTCTTAGGACATGCTCTCCAGGTGATTCATTGTATCCAAAAACAGATCATGACAAATGATTGACATTCGACTAAAATCTCAGTGTTAAGGCTGCTGACACTTGTCCCAAAGCCACTAATATAAAACCAGCATATGATTACACCAAAGTCACGGGAGGACTACAGATATGGTGGTGACAATGGTCGAATCTAAGTAAAATGAACACAGCATGGCAAAATGCCCTTAATTGCACTGATCGATGACATGTGAAGAACAAACAATCTGACATAGAGAATGTTATTGCACATTCTGGCATGATATTTTAAGGATCATTACTCACAGTATGACAAGTCACAACAATCCCGAAAAAAACACTGTAATCATAAAGTATAACACAGCTTTAGTATACTTGCTATTTTGCAACAGTTAGTTCTGACCGAGTAATCTGATTGGATGAAAGGCATTGCATGAGCGGTGATACAGACCATAACATTTGTAAACTTGGATGTTTAATTATGTGTATCATTCTGTATCACAGATGTATTAGCAATTGTTAATTACACTAACTGTTGATGTCAGCATTGGTGAAAGTAGGTCCATATGATCTGAACCCACATTTAAATCTAGTCACAGACACACTTTCAGCAGGAACAGCAGAAACACACCTGATAATGTTATGTCATCATAAACAACACTTTGTCTCCTTGGTAATTGTTAATAGGTTCCAATTGTCTCTGAACCATCCATGGTTTTTGTTAAAGGGTAAATCAAGATATGAAATTAACTAACCTCTAAAACAAGGCTGTATCCCAAATCCCTCCCTAACCCATGATCAAGGGAATTACTTGTTGTGTGGAACAATGGATTGTACACCCTACATAGCGCACTAGCTCTCATTTTTTGCTATTTGGGATTCAACCCCGGAACCTGGAAGTTATTGGATATCTAGGTTATTGGATAAGAATTAAAAACTACTTTCACCCCTGTTAATTACACTAACGGTCAGTCAGTTTTGAAAGGATATGTGTTGCTGGAGCCAAATAACTAGTTAAATAAGCAAAAAGATCATAATCTGCTGAATCTGCAAATGAACTGTTGTATAAAACCAATCTAACACTCAAGGTCTTGATGTTGTACTGGATATCACCCAGCCTTTGATATCTCCTGTACTAATGCTAACCCTGCTGATATTCAGTACAACAGAACCCCTCTCATGTGATTTTTACTTAAAATATCCATAATTGTCAGCAGCACAATGCATAAAATTCATACTGACACAGGTCAAAAAAATAGATTGCTTGTTGCTTGAGTGCAGAAGCGTATTTCAAAAACATTGCTTGGTCTGCTTCCAATATTCAACAATTTCATGATGGAGAGCTTTCTGTTTTTTTCTGACTGGAGAGAAACCTAGTGTGGTAATCTGCTGTTGTAGCCCATCCTACTCAAGGTTCCACATGTATGCATTCTTAGCTCATTATTTCTTCTCAACATGGTTGTAAAAAGAAAAATCCATCCATCCATCCATCCATCCATCCATCCATCCAGGAGCCTCTGTCGTCCAACTAGGGACTGTGGTGGCCACGTTGTATTTATTCCCATTTTGGGCGACCGTGGTAGGATCTCCAGTCAACATTCATTTGGTAATGCCAATTAGCCTAATCTGCATGCCTTGGGAGACCGTGGGAGGAAACCAACCAAGCACGGGGAGAACATGTAGACTCTATGCACACAGACCAGATGCAGGAACCAAACCTAGGACAAGGAGATGCAAGGCGATAGTGCTACCCAATAAGCACCAATATGTGCAAAATGAAATCAGATTAGGTTGGACATTACAGTGGACAGAATAGTGCAAATAAATATGATTGTTTGATATGTAACATGTTTAAGTGTATATTTGCATCAGAGCTGCAACACAAATCTTTGACAGGAAAAGGTTTCCATATGCAGAAATGCCTTTTACAGGTTTTTATACTAGAAATGAGCAGCTTTCTGAAATATATCAAAGACCAGAGTTACTCTTATTCATTCATTCTCTACTGCTTATCCTGATCAGGGTCACAGGAGGCCTGGAGTCTATCCCCGGGGACCTGAGACATGAGGCAGGGTACACCCTGGAGGAGTGCAAATCCTACCCTACACAATCCAGCCAATTTCAAGACAACAATTAGCCTTATCTGTATGTCTTTGGACTGTGGGAGGAACCCAGAGAACCCGGAGGACACCAACAACGCGTGGAGAAAAAAAATGCAGAACTCAAACCCTTGACCCTGGACTTGCGAGGCCAAAGTGCTAACCACTACGCCACCTTCACGCCATCTTCACATTTACTGTAATTAGCTGTTTGTGTAAATGCACAAATGACCAGGTGTTCGAGTGTGATGGTAATAAACAATATACAAGTCATTATACATAAACATGTTTAACCTATACATTCCAGTAACGTGTGAATTACTGCATGTACAACGAGAGCATTGTAGAAACAGACATTTACACCACTACCATCAGGTTGTTTATGCTGTCTGGTAGAAGCCAGTGTTGATTTGGCAAACATGCTCTTGTGTGTACTTGTACTTGTACATTTGGTATAAGAAGTGATTGTAATTTCGATGCAGTTTGTATCAGGTAGAAAACTGACTTTCTTTCCAAGCAGAATAAATCCTGCAGGTAGCTGCAGCTGCACCGACAGAAATTTACTCTCAGAGAGTTTTTAACACCAGTGTGTGATTTGAGTGTGGTTACAGTAATCTGTTCAAATAAGCACAGCTCTCCAGGGCCGCTGGTCTCAGAAATGTGTGTGTGAGTAGGCTGGGGTAGTTCAAGAGAGGACAGCGACTTGCCTAACAGAGATGCCAGAGAGAAAGCTCACCTTTTTTTCTCAGCTTTGTAGCTGAGAAATTGTGTTTTAACATCTAAAAGTGTGCATTTAGCACTTAATGTGCAAAGTATAGCAAAAAGAATTAAAGTTAAGTTTCAATAAAATGATGATGAAATGCCGTTTAGTTTTTTTTAAAAATGGTAGAATTATTTGATGTGTCCGAAACGCCCTGATACACTTACAGTATCTGACACGTTTCTCTGTCGGGAGAGAGATACACACATCACACACACACACACACACACACTTATACACACAGTACGCTTGACGTTACCTGATGATTGCTCTCTGTTTGTTGTCAGCAAAAGACAGAGTTTTTAGTTTGGCCAAATGGCAGATGTCATTTACTATAGAGTGCATTTGTTACATCAAACAACATAGACCATTTTAACATGTCCTGGTTAAATCGGGGTGGAAGTTGTATAGATATCTGTCTGGAGACAAGCCAGGAAGTGTGAGCTCAAGGGAGAGGAACAGAGAGAGGGAGAGAGGGATAACAAGCTAATATTAGTACTCATAAGATGAGATGTAAGAGACAGAGACATGGGAAGGTTAACACATTGTCCTAAAACTTTCAAAATAAATGATTTACTTTCAAAATAATAGGTGATTTTATAGTCAATTGGTAAAAAAAATTGCAGCTTAATAATTATGCATTATAATCACCCTCTTCCACTAACCACAAGTATAGAATAGGATGGAGCTGCCTGAAGACAGTTATAACTTTTATGTACTGTACAGAGGTGGGTAGTAACGAGCTACATTTACTTGAGTAACTCACTCACTCACCTTCTATACCACTTTATCCTGTATTCAGGGTCACGGAGACCTGGAGCCTATACCAGGAGACTTAGGGCACGAGGCTGGTTACATTCTAGACAAGCTGCCAATCCATCGCAGGGCACACACACACATACACACACTCACACACTTATTCACACACTACAGGCAATTTGGGAACGCCAATTAGCCTAACTTGCATATCTTTGGACTGTGGGAGGAAACCGGAGTACCCGGAGGAAACCCACCAAGCACGGGGAGGACATGCAAACTCCATGCACACAGAGACGGGAATCGAGCCTGGCCGGGAATTGAACCCGAATGTGCCGCCTACTTGAGTAACTTTTTGCTTTTTACTTTTACTTGAGTAGATTTGTGATGAAGAAACGCCACTCTTATTCCGCTACATTTGGCTACACGCAACTCGTTAATTTTCCAGCCATTTATTCCAGCCAAAACACGTTTCGTTTGCAAAAAAATAGCTTCTCTATCTGCCAATATATTAATACTTTTTTACTCTTGAGTAATATTTTGGATGACTACTTTTTACTTCTACTTGAATAATATTATTTTGAAGTACAGCTTGTACTTGAGTAAAAATTTTGACTGCACGTCATTCACTAGTTAAAGAAAAAGGGATTCTTAAAGGTTAACTGATGAATTAACTGATTAAGATCTTATACTAAGAATAATTTCACAATGGCAAGCATCAAATTGCTGATGTCCTTTGCGATAGGCAACTTGTTTTTCTGACACTTCACCTCACTTTACTACACTGGGTCATTTTTGATTCAGTCCAGGTTTCCCTTTATAATTACCACATCTCTTCAGGACATTTTGCACTACAAAATTCTTTTGAATTTATATACACTATGTGAACACAAGTATTTGGCCAAACCAGGTAATTATTGAATTCAGGTGTTTCAATCAGGCTCCTTCTTCAAAGAGAAGTGCAATCTTAATGATTCAGCATACCAAGACATCCTGGACAATGCTTGCTTTTAACTTCTTAGCAAGCGTTTTTGGAAGGCTCTTTTCTATTGCAACATGACTCTAGTGCAAAAAACAAGGATTATAAAGGAATGGTTTGATGAGTTTGGGGTGGAAGAACATGACTGACCCGGAATGAACTGGAATGGAGATTGTGAGCCAGGCTGTGTGTGTGTTGTGATTGCTGGACAGATTCAGATTGTTGCACTGTCCTAAAAAGTGCCTATTATACAGGAAAGACAGCATTGCCTTTGCTATTAGAGCAAATAACAGCTCAGGCTTGTTCTTCCTCACAATACAAAACATGGTCAAATTCCTCTTTAGGGGTTGCTGAACAAATTCATTATAGATTTTTATCATGACTCCACCAAATCAGCCAAAGGTAGAGGCTCAGATACTAGTTACAGTTCCCAGGCATGCACACACAATTATGAACCACTCTGATCTTTGTTGGAAATTTCCTGGGAAGCAAGGGTTTACAGTACTTGTTAATTTTTAGAGTAGTTAGTTTAGACTTCCTTGCAGAAGCCTGCATAGGTTGGGATCCTGGCAAATATAGCGTTATAGTGGGCACATGGCAATTCTCACGACAGTGTTAAGGTCCTATTTGAACTCTGTCTCTACTGTCTCAATCACACAAATAAGCCAGTCTATACTTTTCCTCAAGATTCAGCACAAACACAACCTTTTGGATACTATAAAATAAAGCAGGATGATAAGGGAAAAAAAAAAATGACAGAAGCAGAAATAAATTAATGAATGAATAAAAATAGTGTGACTGTCAACATGTTAGAATGGATTTTTCGGCTTTTAATTATTTCGGAAAATCAAAAACACAAGGTTGTTTACAGCAAAATCTTACATCTTCCATACGGTGGTGTAGTGGTTAGCACTGTCACCTTACACCTCCAGGATCCGGGTTTGATTCCCAGCCAGGCTCTCCATGTCTGTGTGCATGGAGTTTACATGTTCTCCCCGTGCTTCGTGGGTTTCCTCCCACAGTCCAAATACATGCAGATTAGGCTAACTGCCATTCAGAAATTTCCTATGTGTGTGCCCTGCAATGGATTGGCATCCTGTCCAGGATGTATCCCACCTTGTTCCCTAAGTCTCCTGAGATAAGCTCCAGGCCCCCACGACCCTGAACAGAGGATAAAGTGGTGTAGTAAGTAAACGTCCTTGTTTTGAGCAAATCACAAGACTTTAACTAAAAGCTATTTCATTGTGAGGAGCCAGTCAAGTTGCTTCTTTCTGTCACATGCTCAGTGAAGTGAAGATACAAAACATATCCTACAGCATATGCAGGATGCTATATTGTAAGCACTGCAGTGAAGCAGAGAAATAATACAATTTACAAAACTTAAAATTGAGTGATTTGAGACATGGGATGCAAGTGGTGTGTGTGTGTGTGTGTGTGTGTGTGTGTGTGTGTGTGTGTTTGTGTGAAGCTGTTGGTTATATGATTGGTTGGTTATACCTGTACTATGAAAGAGAGCTGTCATTGTGTACTGAAGTAAAACAATCTCTGTAATTAAAAATGATTTTACAAGCAACAAAACTCAACACTTTTCTCCTTGATATAAAGAATCTACCTACAGAATTGGTTCAAATGATTCAGTTAGGCCATTTCCTTGAATTTGTTGCTCTACCACATCAAAAAACAACATTATTAGTTACACCTCTACACAGAAGCTTACACAGAATGATGCACCAAAAAATATCCAGTAAAAAATCCTTACAAATGAGTGGGAGTAGAAAAGCAACTCAAACAACTCAAAAAGAGTTTCACCCTTACAGTCAAAAACAGAAATCTAAGTTACTGAACGTTTAATTTTGTCACTGGGGTACATCATCATACCTTAAACAAGTATGTTAGATACATAAACAGATTGGTTTAACAAGGACCACTGATGTACAGCTTCACTTTAACAGGTAGTGGTAGCTCAGTGGTTAAGGTGTTGGGCTACATTCCGGAAGGTCTCTGGTTCAAACCCCATCACCACCAAATTGGCAACTTTGGGCCCTTAAGCAAGGGCCTTAAACCCCAACTGCTTAGATATAAAGGGAGATTGAAATGTTAATCAATCTGGATAAGAGGGTCTGCCAAATGCCGTAAATGTAAATTAAAGGTACAGCACATTAACCGACCATAGAAAAGATAAATGCTGAAAGCCCAAAACATGACCAAACATTGATGACACAACCAAGAGAAATATGAAATCATCTGCATTTCCAACAATGGCACCATTTTTTGCATGGACTTCCCACATTTTGAAAAATTGGCCATGAAATTGACATGTATTAACGAAACAAGTGCATTTGGCATGATGCACGTACATGGTCCATAACTTGGCAGTTCTGATGCTTAACAGTTAACCTAGTCCTGATTTTGCCTTAAAATAAGAGCCTTAAGATATATGTAGGCTTCACTGTCCGTCGGTAAAGACCTTGAACATCCCTGAAGTTAATATATGTGTAGCATTATACAGACAGGTAACTTTGCACTATGTAAACTGGGGTCATCACATTTCTTCTGGCTTAAGATTTACAAATCTCAAATATTGATCGGTTCTTCTCAGGGCAGTCAGCTTTCACTCGACATTCAGGGTTCCGATAAGGCCTGAGCAGAATAAAAACATCCACATTTGTTCATAAATCAAATACATTCAGGGCTCTGTCAATCGCAGTCTTTTTTTTCTACAAGCTAATTAAAGGGAAGACAAGGTACGTCTAGACACAACTCAAATATAATTAATATCATGGGTTTTATTTTTAAGGGATGGCAAAGCACTGGATCAATGTGCATCTTATGAGTACAGAAATGCACATAAACACATACAGAATAGATGAACCATTTGTAGGACACTATAAATGGAATGGATTGTTGAGATGAAATGAGATGGAACTCATGTTGTTTTGTTTAGAGTTTTCTCCATATGTTCTAGTCTTGTTTCAGTCATTGCCCTGTCATTGTATTCTTGCTTTAATGTGCCCACCTGTGCTGTGTTAAGCCTTTGATTAGTTTGCTTTAATTTATGCCCTCTGGTTTCTGTTTCTCTATTTCTCACTGTTATAATAGGTATTATTACATCTTGCACTACTAAACATAAATGTATTTGTATTGTTATTTCTGGAATCCATCCATCCATCTGTCCATCCATCCATCCATCTGTCCATCTGTCCATCCATCTGTCCATCCATCCATCTGTCCATCCACCCACCCACCTTGATGCTTGTGTTCATTTTATAATTTACATTTTTGTGTTTAGTTCCATGCCTGTCCCTGCTTGGAAAATGTATTGCTAAAAAAAATCGCCAGCGTGTTTACACCAGGGCTACTCCAGTCCAGGAGGACAGGTCCAATACGGTTTTAATTCACCAAAATTTAAACACGCCCACTTTTCCTGGCTATTCAATTAAATCAGTTGAGTTTCAGCAAAAAAAACCACCCCAAACTGTGCTGGAAATGTGCTCTAGGTCTTAGATTTGAACAGACCTCGTTAACACATAATCAACATAATATAATGAGGTGAAGCTAAAAATGTGTCACGTCGAAGTCATTTAACATTGAGCAATTCTCAAATTGTGAAATTATTGACAAGTTGTTATTTATTATTATTTTTTTTAATCCAGTTCCTCCAACAAACCATACTGACAGAATTTTCTGCTTCAAGTAGAAGGCTTTCACCCACTCTAGTGCTGAAATGTAACCATGGCTTACCACCACACTCTTTAGTGCTAAAAAAAGTGACTGAGAATAGTGAATCCAAGTTTATAATGAGTCATGAAAGCTGAATGATGAATTCTTTCAACCGGGGAAAATTGTTACTTATTTTTTTCTGTACTCTAGTAGATGTGTAGATGCATGAGCACTTCATTCCGATCTTTATGTTGGATATCTGTTGTCCGGGAACGGCCATGATTTTGTAAGAACATGTCCAAATGCCCAGTAAATGCAAACATAACTATGATATTTTGTCGCATGAAATTTTATAAAAATAAATAAATAAATAAATATAATCTACTTGTTACAACGTGACATTATCCCCAAAGAATTATCATCCAGGCTAATTAGTGTGTAATTTGTATAAATCTGCATGCTAACTCATAAAGTGTAATCAGTTTATTTATGGATCACTGCCTATTAAATTAGGTTTAGTTGCACTTTCATGAAGTGGTAGACATTAATTATTTGCCTAATAATATTGCTCTGCCTTTATGTTCTTTTGGGATGGCTGGGTATGATTGCAACTGCAATGCATCTGCTTCATTTTAATGTCAAAAACTTTTGGCCGTTACTTTTAAGTGAAGCTCAACTGACATTACTACTGTATGCCTGTCACACTGTGTTTATCCGGAAAGATAAGAGTTTTACAAAGGAGAAAGGAGAAAAAGGTTCAGGCCTCATGTTCTGAAAAAATAATGGGAGCACTAAGTACATGAGAGAGGATGACAGGGGAGGCCAGCAACACCAAACAAGCAATGAAAACCGGATCATGCCTCATGCTCTGATAAACGTCCAGGGACACTAAACATATGAGTGAGGCTGACAGGGTGGCTTCATACCGTAAAAAAAGATGAAAAAAGAAAAAAAAGAAGAAAGTAAGATAAAAAAAATAATAATTAATGCAGAGAGCTCAAGGCTTTTCAGAGTGAGGCCGAGAGGGTCGCTCCCAGCACTACACAGAGCACCAAGGTGTCCAGGGTAAAATGTACAACACATAAACTCAGGTCCAAGCCAGGCTTCCTGCTTAGCATTCAGTGAAATCAACCTGGTACTGTAGCAACTTCTTGTCTACTGTAGCTTTCATGCCAACCTCATCCCCAAAGACAGGTCAAGTTCAGTACTACAGTAGCTTACATACATGCTAAGTTGCAGTTTCCATATTGAGTCCTGCCACTATAACCATAAAAAGTGCAGGTCTGAACCCTAGAACAAATGCTGGCTTAGGTTATTACTTATGCCCGATCCAGTCACTATGCTAAATCTCAGCCTTCACACCAACTTTCAACATAGTTCTCATGCCAAGTCCCTGCTCAGTTCAGCACTGGAGAAACTAACCCGGAGATGGGGGGATGCATACTGTACTGCTGGGCCATAATACTTATGTGCTTGTAGGACTCCTACTGTATGTTGATAGTTTTCTAGAAGTCTTTCATTGCATTTCCTGTTTCATTATTTCCTGGTTAACTCATATTAACTATTTAACTATTTTCACAATGATTCATTAGTTTAATTATTAGAATGCCCGGGTGGCGATGGTGCTTGGGCCCGCTTATCGTTGCTTGCAACTATATCTCAATTACATTTGATTAAGTATTACTCTCTGTTTTGTTGGTTTTGTTCCCAAGCCGCTAAATCTAAGCTAACTTTTAAGGAACAGTTCTTCACCTAGTCCTGTTTCTTTTTTTTGTTTTTTTTGTCTTTTCATGAATCTGTACAGTAATTGCAAATAATTTCATGCCTGCGTTTAACATCTTGCTTTCCTCTACTACACAACAGTTTTCTGGTACACTAAGGTACCAGTCACACTTATTATCAACTTAATTATTTACTGTACTAATTTGTATAGTAGAACGTATATGTGAATACATTAAATAACTTGATCACAATGAACCTACTGTATATTGTGCAAAAAACAAGACTACTGTACACTTTTAAGTTTTTCATTAACATGCCTAGATTTTCCGCAGGAGAGGAAAGCTGAAAAACAAGATGCCATATTGTGAACCCCCCTTGCGTACAGGAGCTTAATGAATTTGATTGTGGAGTGTTGACGTCATTTTTGTGAACAGACTGTCAGAACGCATGATTCACATTCAAACAGATGGCTTTTAGACTTCCTTTGTAAAATTTAAGATAAAAATAGGCAAAACAACAAGTCCCAAAATAAACAAACCAGAATCTGATCATTTCTCATTGTGCTTTTGTGCACTTGACAATAGTCTGCACTCTCAGTAACAGCTGATTTTTTTTGGTTTGTTTTTTCATATCATCAAATCCACATCATGTTGAGGGAAACATCAGAATTTCCAATTTGTGAAATGCATCTAAAATCCATTCATAAATTAGGATTTCTGTCATTGTTAGATCTGTGTTTTTTTTTATTTATTCCGAAATTGATGACATGGTTGAATAGAAACACAGACGGTGAACACAATTCCAAATCATTATTCTTTCACCACTTTTAGGCCCAGAAGCCGTCCATAATCGAGGTGAGCTCATCTCTCATTTTCAGTCTACTGTTACTGGCAGGTTTGAACAAGGAACCTTGTGTTTATCTTTTAAAAATCCATTTACACTGGGTTTCCACAGGTTTTTATGTTATTATTTCAGTACATCTGAGCTTCCACAGATTTTAGGATACTAGATCAGTACACCTAAACTATGTAAAAGTAAACTGGCAGCGCAGATTTTCCAGGTCATTCGTGCCAGTGGTATATGAGATAGAGACTAAATAGTAAATAGATAATTACAACAACAGTCTCTTAATTAGGTTATATGTTATTATA
>JAQQZT010000019.1:14565072-14578244 GCA_030068275.1 Clarias platycephalus | reverse complement strand
TCCATACACCGCTGATTTATAAAGACTGCTGCTCAGTGGCGGCGACTAGCGTCTTGAGCTGAAACTACGCTAAGAATAAGTTAAGGTTAGTCCAGACCAACCTTACGAACGTGTGACTTACATGTAGCTAAGAGATACTTAGCGTACGAACGTTTCGGGAAATGCGGTACAACTTAAGAACTACTTAGCGATAAGAAGCTTTCGAGAAACCGGGCCATGATCATTAATCAAGAAATTATTTAACTGTACATTTAATCATAAACAGTGCTATGTATATCGTAATGTTAGTTTGAACACAAGTACAGTATATTTGCTCAGAAATTGAAGATCATGCAAAAAATTATTAAAGCTTATTTGTTTTGCATATGTGATATGCTCCCTCATCTCTGTGATGTTGCTCTATCATAGCACTGTCGAACGTTAAGAGACCATTGTCAGTCCAATTATTATAAAATTAAGATTAATTAGGAGCCATAGTGAGACATATTAGCGATAATAATACAGTATGTATGCATGTATGTGTTGGTCTGGCCCGAGGGGCCAAAGCAGCCCCAGTGGCACAAGGGAAACCTACACAATACTGGGCATAATGGTTTGCATTATTAGGACTGATCGGTGTATGCATGTGTCCTGTTAAAGCAAAATATAACCCTAATTAGAAAACCAAGCTTAAAAAAACTTAGCAACAAATACTTAAAGATTTTGACATCACACACATACTGAAATGGAATTCCCAAATATCTTCACCCCGGAAGAAGTTTTTGAAAATGTTTGTTTACAGTGAACTGAAACAGTTTGTGTGTGGACAAAAAGAAGGCTCCCACTTGATGCATAAATAGCATAAGAAGGCTCCCACTTTTAACCATGTATATGTGGACAATGCCTTACAGTGTAAAGAATTTTCCTTCCCCTCTTGTATTATTAATGTGAACCCTATATACTGTACAATGTGTCCCCAACATACGAACGGTTTCTATTCTGAGAGCTCATTTGTAATTTGTTTGTAAGTCCAACAAACATTCTTTATGTACAAGGATACCAACCCAATTAGATATACACAGTATAAGACTAACATGTTTCATGATCTTGTTCTTGTTTTTTGGAATTGTGCCAATGTTTGAGCAATTATGGAAAAAGAACAAACAATGTCTGTCATATTTTCACCTCGCTTCATTCTCTCAATTATTTTCAATTTTGTCTCCATTGTTATTGCTTTGCATTTCTTAGCAGTACCAGCTTCATCACCAAGCTTCAACATGTGCTTTCGGACATCCTGGGATGCACGCTGCATCGTGTGAAAATATATTGACAAAAGCGATTGATTTGACTGTACATATTCCCAGTGGTCTACAAGATATACAGTATACTGTATACTGTTTGATGTAGCGGTCTGTTTGATGTGTCTTTCCCAGTTTCCCAAAGTCTGTATATCGGAATCTAGACAAAAAATGTCCACCATATTAAATGTTCCTGTTTATATTCTTTATCATCTGCTCTGATCATCAGTTATGTAACCTGCTTTAGGCATTCAGCTTGTGATATACTGATGTGTCCTAATTGGAATGTGTTTGCAATGAATTAGAGCCAGTGTCTTCTTGGATCGAGATATGCCAGCTTAGCCTGTCTGTCAATCCTGATCTATTTGTGAGGTGTTAAAAAAAATAAATAAATAAAAAAAAAACTCTCTGAATTAAAGTGAAAAAAAAAAAAAAAAGAAAAACCTGAAAATAAATTTCAAGACAAGGAAGAGTGATCACCATTGTTTGATTTTTGGGCTATTTACTAAGAACATGAGGAGAGGTTGAGAGTGAATATCATTTGATGCATTACATCAATTTTACTACTGTGATGGATTAGATCAATTTTACTTTTGCAAGAGTTGCTCATTTTTGTATACTTGTAATCACAGGCCATCCTTCATCTGTTATTTCGGCTTGTACACACGTCCTCCATCAAAAGGATCCCAGAGCATGGAACAAACCTTCAGGTTAAAAGTCTATCAGAAATGTTATTATTTATTCTTAGTGGGATTTTCAGGAATTTTTAAACAAATGTTACAGGTTCATTGTTGTACTACGAAATGAGGCAGGTTCAGTTGAGGGAGAGGAAGGCTAAATAGTACACATACATAATAAAGAAGGGTTAACAACATTTACAAGCACTAAATTTAATGAGATGGTACTGTCATACAGCCTCTTTACAAACACCATGACTGACACCAAAGCGCGAGCATTCACACACACACACACACACACACACACACATGCACACACAGCCGAATATCCTTTAGCAGAGGACGTTGTGGAAGGGCACGACAGCAGGACCATCTGGTATTCATGTAGACTAAGAATAAAACCTCCTCCTCATCATTATTTCTTCACTTCTTACCTTAAGAAAAGGTTAGTCGGACAAATGCGGAGGATCTTTTAAACCACATGGCTTTTGACGGATGACTGACGCAGGAAAAATAGGGGGTAATACAAGCCAAATTAGGACAAAGAATAGGAAATAAAGGACCAGCATGTTGTAAATTAGATTAGATTAGGAACATTGTTAGGATGTAGCGTGCCAAAGTGAAGGAATAATTAGGAATAAATCTGGAAAAACAAGAAATAAAAAAGAAAAACACTAAATAGGGATTACAGTAGAGTACGAGTTAAATTAGGACAATTTACAGACCAATACAGAGAAATAAAGACCAATGTGAATTAAATAAACAGATTTGGTGCAGATTACAGCAACATAAGTCAAACTTCATTGCTCATTACAAAACGTGTGAGCTTTAAATGATAACTTAAGAGGGTCTCCTGAACTAATATATAATATCTGTGTTGTTGGATGGATGCCTGGATCCATATTCCAAAATGTATTCAAAAGTATAAATTAGAGCAAATGCTCAAATCAATGGCCTTTGACTTCACGCCACTTGGGTACATAAATGAAAAAAACATTTCCTAATTTATCAGAACTGATGTTGTTACATGCAGAGATGATTTCCTTTAGTGCAGTGATCGTTCCAGGCAGATTCCAAGAGACGACTAACTTCACATGACCACACAGGAAAAAGCCAAGTGGTGCTAATTTATGATCTGCTTTTGTTTTTATATAAACATGTCAAAAAGTGAATATATACAATATATTTGCACATTGAATCATCTGCCACGTTGATCTGCTGTGAGACGTGTTTGCACTTTTGCAGGTGTTTAAAATTCTCACTTGAAGGCAGGGATAAAAGCACAGCCTCATTAAATCTCAAGCAAGGCTTTTAACACAGACTGTTAATTGGGAGACTTAACACCACTGATGTTAAAACATAAATGCTAGAAGGGAATTTGATCATGCATTTTTGTTAAAGAAAAAAGAAAAAAAAAAAGAAAAAATGTCTTAGTACTGTACTGTACTTGTTAGTTGCCAGGTTTGAAGTAGGAGTGTTTTAGAAAGAAAATAAAATTATCTTACGTCATGTTAAACTATCCATCCTCTTGTCTGCCTAATTTGTAATTTATGTAGATTTGAAACCCATAGCATGAGAATGAAAATGAAAATACGGAAGGAGACATAACGACGATGCAGAAAATTAGGCTTGGACGTAATATTAAAGGCATTGCATAACTTTGTACAAAACAAAAGGGGTAAAAAAGGAGAAACACAGATGAGGGAAACACATTAGGGAAATCAACACAAGATAGAAAGGAGCAGAGATAAAAATAAAAAAAAGCACAAGGTACACAATGTAAGCAAAAACAGTTGCTATAAACACATCACGAATTCAGTCACATTAAGAACTGTGCCACTCACTGATTAGGGAATTCATGACAATTATTAGTTGGTATCTTAATGAGGACACATCGTCAAACGTTGTAAAAGACATACCAAAAATAGAACCAGGTATTATGGGAATCGTGTACCTATAGGATGTACTGAGAGCACGGAGAGTGGTAAGATTTACATCTTTAAAAAAGTTTAGAGCACTACCACTGTTGAAACTGGAAAATGTCTGATTAAAAAACAAACAAACAAACAAACCAAAAAAACTCATAAATAAATCCTCATTCATGATAAATATGGTTAATTTCTACAGTAAGTGTCAGATGTTATGGAGCTATATGCACTGACAAAGTAATTTATTATTCTACAATATTATAATACTGTATATAATCTTTCTTTCTTTCTTGCTGGAACAAATTCCAAACACTATTTCCTAGGATATACAGTAGCCTTTGTATTTACTAGCTAATGTGATGAGAAAAAAAACCCTATGTTAACTTAGCTTTAGTGGACATTGTTCAGTTATTTGGATATGAAAGATTTTAACCTTCTTTCTTTGTAATCAACAACATGGTGAAGACAAACCTGTGCTCATTCCACTAATGAGAAATCACACAGGCTAATCAGAAAAAAGGGCTATGATTTGAAAGGGGGCATAAAGAGTGAACTTTGGACCAATGGCTAAAGGTCATGTGGTTTGATGAGTTTGGCCCTATGCCAGAGCGAAGCACATAAAGTGATGCGTCCATCATGTATAGTGGCCACAGTACAAGCTACTGGAAACAGTGTTAAAATGAAGTCAGCTGATGACCTGAATGTACTGAATGACCAGGTCATCACATCTATGCAGTTTTTCTTTCCTGATGGCACAGGCATACTTTAGGAAAAAGAGGCTCTCAGAGCACGCTGAATAATTTTCATTGTGACATATTGTGTAAATAATCAAAGCTAAATGTGGTCAAAAATATTAATGTGTCTGTGCAATTTTTTGACAATATAATAACAGAACAATAATTGAATATAGACATCAAAATGTACAACATTAAAATAAAAATGAGCGCAATAACTAGATAAATCCCCACTGATATTCAGTTTATAGCAGACCAGCAACAACAACAACAACAACAAAAAGTTTAAAAACTGTGTGTGCATCCGAAACGGGTTCACTGGCACTGTTAAAACTTGTTCTGTATCCAGCAACTAGAGGGCCTCAGAGACACTTGTCTTTACATTTTCAGTACTGTTAAAATGCAAACGCTTCCATCAGCTCGGTTTGAAACCGCACTTCGTATTGAATACATATTTCTTACATCCAATCCCAGTCTCATTAGTTAAAATTAGTCACATTTTGTATGACTGATAATGAGTCTGTAATCCCAATCTACTCCCAAAGCTCCCTCAGGGTGTTTCTGGAATTCGCATTCATCTCCACTGCCATGTTCCTGTTTATATTGGTTTTTGTTAAACATACAAAAAGCTTTGTTCATGTGTCTCAAACCAAGTGTCATTCTGGAAAATCAGAAAGTGTAACAAATAACTTCTCCAAAATGAGGCCCGGCAAATACAGAAAATCACATATGCCATCTCTAATAAGAAATTTAAATGCAGAGTTATAAAGTGTTTATTATGAATTCGCCGTTTCAGCGCACAGCCGAGTTCCCTCTGCGACAAGTGCTGTTTTCATGTCATTTTCTTTGGCGTTCGCATGATTTGATTTTTCTTGCATTAACATGTGTTTTTGTTTTGGTCCTGTCTCCATTCCTGTCCTGCCACAGGTGTGTTAGCTGATTGTATCCACCTGCTTTGTATTAGCTATTAAATAGTTTCTGTCTTACTGTATTTTACATTTTCTACAAGCCTTATCTCTTGTATTCCACTCTTTCCTCTTTTTGGCCCTCACTCACAGGTTTGTTGCTATTTGTTTGTAATTTGTATGGCTTTATATAGAATTTCTATTTTATTTTATTTCCTAAAATGGAAATGCTTGAGTAATGTCCCTGTCACACTCTGACAAAGACCATGAAGTTCCCACTGCGTCCTAATAATATCATAAGAATACAGTGGGAATAAGGTCAAAATGGGAAACAAAAATGTGCATCTATCAAGCACACATTAGCTTATGCTACTCCCAAGCCATGTCCTTGTCAGGTTATCTATGTATCTATCATGGTGTCACTAATTTCCTATCACACACACACAATCATTCACTTAACAATCTCCAATGAGATTGATCTGAGTTATTACTACAGTAGGTCCGATCAGATTGCACCACGCCCTTACCAGGCACTTATAAACTGCTTACTAAACTGACATTGTGTGACATCTCCAGTGCTTTTCATCATGAAGTAATGGTGTGAGGAGTTGGATGCACTATTCAGACAGGCTAATAACCTCCTGCATGAATATCATTAACATGGCATGGCAAGCACTAGATGGATGGATGGATGGATGGATGGATGGATGGATGGATGGTCAATGCCATTGTTACTAAATCTTTAGTTCTTCCTTTGTCTTTAAACACATTTAATTTGTTCTGCAGGTTAGTTCTTAAAGGCAAAAATTAGCCTTGCGATATACATTGTCCCATATGAAATAATGTAAATGCGGATAATCTGCTCAAACCACCCAGAAAAAATAACCAATAATGCAAATCTTACTATTACAAACATATTTTTGCATATAAAAACTTATATACTCAAATAGCTTTTGAACGATTGCTGAAGGCAACATTGGCATCTTGGGTTGGCTCTTTCAAAACATCTTTCGATGATGGAAATTTTTTTTCTACATTTGTAAATTCACTTTGCTTGGCTTTCCACAATGCAAACAAGTATTGAATGGCTCCCGGGTGTTTTAGCAGGCAGTCGGTTTGGCTCTTTTTGTTTGTATGCCAAAAATGCTTTACATGTTGATGCACATTTCTTGCAGAATTTAAATTCTTAAGAAACAATTTGCCAAGGCCTCTCTGTATATGCAACAAATAAAGCCTACTGTTTTAAAACATTGTGTTGATTTACTACTATTTGGACACAAGCTTGGACAAAATTCAGGGACCGGTCACCCTTGACTGGATCACTCAGATGAGGGTGTTACATGATCTAAGACCCAAAACAATTCATAATCCAGTCGGTTTCCTCCAAGTACTCTAGGTTCCTGCTAGAGTCCATAGACTTGCATTTTACTGTATGTTGATTCCAAATTGACTGCAGTGTGTGTGCACTGATGATCTGTCCAAGTCGACCAACCTGGTGTTTAATTTTTTTTATTGAAATGTAATAACAATATAATAACAAAAATAGCATGAAATAGGGCAAAAAGTTTAAGAAATTTGTATTAATACTGTAGCTGCTACTACTAAAACATCAGATTTTGCAACTTGGACAAATCATCAGTGCACACACACTGCAGTCAATTTGGAATCAACATACAGTAAAATGCAGGTCTATGGACTCTAGCAGGAACCCAGAGTACTTGGAGGAAACCGACTAAGCACAGGAAGAACATGCAAACTTCACATACATGGGATTTAAACTCCCAACCCTGGATATGTGAGGTGACAATGCTAACTTCTTAGTCAGTATGCCAACTATAAATGTAAATAATAATAACAATATAATGCTAATGGTTTGTCTAACAAATTTAAAGCATTTCTGAAATCACACTTGATATGGTTGTCTGCTTAATTATGTAAATATAAATGTACTGTAATTGTAGAATCACCCTACGACCTTGTTATTGGCATTAATTAAGTATAAATTTAAATTAAAAGTGATCATTATTGAAAGGCGGCAGTATAAATCAGCAGCCAGTGCTTTTCCCTTTATTTTCGAAGTTTGTACCTTCGAATTAAACACGGCCTGTTTGCTTTGATTTAATTTCTATAGATGCAGCATCTGCAGAATCTTTTTATACACTGTGATTGGTAAACTAATAGTCTTTGTAAGCACTGATGAAAGCTTGGAGATTTGACTACTTATTGCTCTGCAATCCATAAAATCTTACGTACAGTAGCAGACATAAGTTCTAATAATTCACCCAGACATTTCTTTTCATTGAAATAATATGATTTATAAAGCATCTGTAACATCCTCAGCTATTAAGGATGAAATGATTCATGGAAGGGATGATTTTAGTTTGAATTGCTAATCTGATGTGTTCGACTTCACATAAGGACTGTCTAGACAGCAAAAGAAAAAAAAAGTGGCTTTATTGCCGTATGTTTGCAAGAAATCAAAGATTCAAAGTACCTATCACCTCTCTGCTCATAAAGGAACTTGTGTGGTACATATACAGTAGTTGTTTTACACATACATTTAAATTATTTTCTGAGCAAAGTGTCTGAAAGTAAGGGCACTGTTTCCTCAGGGCATCTCTAATATCATTTAAAGTGTATTAGCCATTAACTAATTGGCTAGATGCATTACGACAGAAAATTACTTTTTTTTAATTATTATTCATTAATTTCTTTTCTCCGCTTGCTTTTGTGCTTCCATCTCATATGCACACATATCTTGAACCATTCAGTTCCTTAGCTCATAACTTCACAGACTAATATTCCGGGCAGTGACGTGGTCTTCATAAGAAGCCAACTCCCACAGCAGGGTAAATTTGAACTGAGGCATACTTAGCTAATTACGATAATGAGCCGAGTCAGCAGCAGAAAGAAACAGCTGCTTGGTGTAATACAGGGTTTGTGTTAGCAGAGTAAGGGGAAAATAAATAAATAAATAAATAAATAAAACTTTGACAGCAGTTTCATCTGCTGGGGACAAAAAGTGTTCCATCCATCCACCCAGGAACTTCTGAAGTCCAACTAGGGACCATGGAGGTCAATGGTGACCATTGTATTTATTCCCATTCCCAAGAATTCTGGTCAACCTTCACATGCACACACTGCGAGCAATTTGGGATCGCCAATTAGCTTAATTTGCATTTGGAGAACCCGGAAGAAAACCCACCAAGCACAGGGAGAACATGCAAACTTCATGCACGGAGACCTGATGCCAGGACCTGGAGGTGCGAGGCGAAATTGCTAACCACTACACCACCATGTCTTTGGGGGGGGGAAAAGATTATTTATTAATTAATTTATTTATTTTTATTACTAAATGATAAAATACATTTGCAAAGCAATTAATTACAGAAAGAACTTTAAATTGCTACCTGCACAACTCTCATCTGTTATAACATGGGCCAAGGGTTAGCTCTGTGGTTAAGGCATTGGACTACGGTTCGGAAGATCCCAGGTTCAAACCCTACAACCACCAAGTTGCCACTGTTGGGCCCTTGAGAAAGGTCCCATTAATGAGACAAAAGTGTAATGAGATAAAAATGTAAGTCGCTCTGGATAAGAGCGTCTGCCAAATGGCTAAATGTAAACATAAAATCCAAAACATGTACAGTAGGTTTCCCTTGTGCCTCAAAACAGTACTGACCCTGGATGTGTGCTGTGGTGTCTGGCACCAAAATGTCCCATCAACCGTGCTGTAAATTGAAAGGTGGGCCTTCATGGATGGGATTTGCTTGTCTGGTGCATTCCATGGATGCTCTGTCGAATTGCGATCTGGGAAATTTGGAGGCCGGATCAACATCTTCCAATTCTTTCTCTTCCAGGCCCTATATACAGCAAGCTGTGCTCTGGGTGTTCTGGTGCCTTTCTGTTATAGTCAGCATTAACCTTAGCAATTTGTGCTGCATTGCCTTTTCTATGGGATCAGACCTCTCCAAAGGCATATATACTGTATCGTCCTGGGCTGCTCATGATCTTGTCACCAGTTTATAATTGATAATCAGTGTTATTAAATTGGTCTGAACGTGCTGTTAACGTTATGGCTGATTTGTGTATGTGCTCTCTTTTTAAATTATATAACACTTTTTATAAGCCAGTATATTGGACAGAAATGTAAAATGATTACCCTAAATGTCCCTATGATACATTATATCATTTTACCATTTTACCCTATGGTACATTTTAAGTTACATTACTTAATAAAAAAAATCAGCAGATTTCATTCTCTGATGTAAAATGACAGAGAATGTGACAGGATATGAATTTCTCATTACAAATGATATTTTTTTCTTGGTTTTTGTTTCTCTAAGTTTTAATCTGTGTTAGTTCTTTACAGACCTTTCTAAAGTTGTCAAAGATTTCAAATAGCATATAAATAAAAAAACATTAAATAAGACACAAATGAGATGGACAAGCACTAAAGAGCTCAACTAAATTTGCATCTGAACAGTAATTCTCTATAATCATAGCAGTAAAAGTGTGAGTTTAATATCCATCCTAAAAAAAATAATTATATACTGTAGTTGATCAGGATTTTCTTTTCTTTTTTATTGCTTTTCATGTTCTTTAGGTGTAGGACAAGGGCCTATTTTCACTTTGAGTTAGTGTGAGTGCTACTTTTTGTGGCAAATGACTGATGTATTACTTAAATTTACAGCCTGGAAGTTTGATTCATTTTCCCCCTGGCGTGCTCAACAGTTCAGTTTCAAATGTAAGTAATAGCAGGTTATCAAAATAGGTCTTTAAATGCACACAGGCAAAACTAAAGTCAAATGATTGATAAAAGTAGAAATGAGTTCAATAGTGCAAACTTTAAGAAATGGGAGATAAAATGTGTTACTGCATGTTTTATGAAATGGAGTGAGGCAGATGTTATAGGATGTAATCTAATGCTAATGCGTGACTGGCTTCAGAAGTGTACTATAAAAAAAATTGCTTTGGTATTACTTAGCACTAAATATCATTTATCTCTAGGATCAGGTTTAACTAGAAATATACAGTAGTGTCCAAAAGTCTGTATTTACCAAGAGTTGAACTTCAACTGACTTTAAATTTGAGAGTATGTGGCTTTAATTAAAATACTGTATCAATCAAAAACTGAAAAACTTACAGATTCTAATGGGTAACAAATAAGAGGACTCGGTGGTACAGTACTTGCAGTATTAAATAAAAGATATACATTCATCTAAAAAAATGCTGGGTTGTTTCTGTAAATACATTGTTGGGTTGTTTATGCTTGGTCAAAATTCTGGGTTATTTTGGGTACTTTAAACACACTGTTGGGTTTGGTAATGCTGGGTCAAATGAGATGTAGTTAGTCATTTACAAATGAATACCGGTTTATTTAATACTAACTGGTTTATTCTTTATTCTCTGGTTTCTTCAAACGGCAGCCTGCAAAATGTGTGAAATATTACTGTTATTGTGTCACAAAGTGTAGTTTTAAGAGTTGTTTAAGTGAGAATGTACAGAATGTGTGCAGCTCAAAACCTCCATCTGTTATTAAAGATAGCGTCTATTTAAAAAATGCCCCAACGATTTTGGAGATTTGAGCTCCAGGTGCCCTGCGATCATGTAACTGCCCAACGCTTCCTCACCTTGGAAAGAAAACAACCGCTGGCTGTGATGTCTCTGTAGTGGTTAAAACAGCGGATTTATTTCACTTTGTGTATTTCTAAAAGGCAATCTTTGGTATAATACGGTTATGGTATAATATATCGCAGCTGTGTGACACATCCTTTACTCTGCGTTCCATTTGCAATATACCCGGTGTCCTCAAACCCTTGAGTGTATACTTCCAAGTCAGGTCAGTTCTTTGCGTTCTTGGAATTGAGACACGGCATGACGAACTTTCTGGACTGTTCTAGTTGTGGTAGGACCAAGCTAATTTCCATGTTTATTTGCTTTTCCACCTTTTAAGTTGCACTTTGATATGGGGCTGTGGGGAGTTCATGTTTTATATTCTGTGCCAATAGTCGGCTATAATGTATTTTATGAGAAAATGTGTTTGAGGCAGACACAAATAAAAAAAACTAAATTTACTTAATGTAATCTTAAATGTAACGTTGGGTAAATTATTAGTAATCTTCACTGAAGCTGTATGTGGAAAGTCTGTTGGCATATTTTATAATATTTTAAAATTGGGGTATGTTTAATGGCAGTCTTAACACGTCTTCTGTTTCTGTCTGTTCAAACTGGTTGTGTTATTTTCACCTAGCAGTTGGTGTATTCTTTGTCGAACTTTCTGGATTCTTCATTTCTGACTGGGTCACGCTCAGAGCACTCAGTATTTTATCGTAATTTTATTTTTTTAGTAAGTTCTTGTAGGATCAAGCATATTTTATTCAAATTAAATGCTTTGATATTGTGGTGTGGGTTAATGTTTTTTTTTCTCATTCTGTTTTTTGTTATTCAAAAAATGGGAATGCGTCATCTGTAAGTTGTACTGTAGTTTAAAACAAGCGTTTCCTTCATCCTTATAAAATATTTCCTGTAAATTCATTACTTAAATATCGTATTCTTCTAGGGTTTATTGCGAATTTGAAAAGGGGTGAATGTTTCGCAAATCAAATGGAATCTGTCAACCCAGCGAGAGTGTTAATTTTACCCCCTGGTTGGGTCAAATAAAACAACCCAGCACTTTAACATTTGACCCAGCAAGAGAGTAAATTTTACCCACTGTTTGGGTCAGATGAACAACCCAGAATTCTGAGTTAAATACCTACAGTATGCCTAGTTAAAGACCTGTGCCTCAATACAATCCAGTCTCGCAGGGCTACAGACTTGGGTCAAAACAACCCGGTGTGTGTTCTGTCCAATAGTGACCCAGCGGCTGAGTTAAGGTTGGGTTGTTTTTAAACCCAGCAGTTTTTAGAGAGAACCTTAATTTCAATTACCTAAGTTGGCAAGATAAATCTCATGTGATGACCTTTTGTTATGCTGTTCTGCTATTATGTACTGCTAAAAATGAGTACAGTACCACCTATTTTGTTTTTTACACTCCAAAAATATATTTTGCCTTTTAATACATAGAAATGCAAATATTAAAAAGATTCCCGTTTTTCCTAGATATTTATCTATGAAAATCAAAAACTTGTCAAGCTTGTCAAAATCTACTAGATCTACAAATTTTTTCTAGATCTCAGAGAAGTGAACTGACTTTTGTTGAGTTTTATTGAATTAAGTTAAGCATTTAAGTTAAGCCTTTATTTGTCAAGTGTACATTACTGAAAATGTGAAATATCCCATATCATAGCTGGGGTCAGAGCGCAGGATCAGCCATAATATGGCGTCCTTGGCCATCTTAGCTACCACTCCCCAAAAGGCCTGCAACATAACATAATCATCATGGCTTAGAGCTGTTAGGTCATTCCTGTGGTTTGACATGAGTAAGTATATACAGTACAGTAAGTAATACCATATATTATAAGGTCTTAAAATAATAATATAATTTTTACATGTATAACTTTGTAGTAGTAAAATTGAAAAAATGCTTTACTTTGAAATACATAGCTAGCTAATTTACCTTTTAAATAGGCTGTCATGCACACTCAATCGGCGCCCGGCACTAGGACCCGGAAGTAAGGCGGGCGTCAAACCAGGAAGTATAAAAGGA
>JAQQZT010000019.1:14518413-14533207 GCA_030068275.1 Clarias platycephalus | reverse complement strand
TTTTACTTGAGTAGATTTTTATAAGGGTAACTTTACTTGTACTTCAGTGAAAGTTCACTAAAGTAACAGTACTTTTACTTAAGTACACAATTATATTACTCTTTCCACCTCTGCATTTACAGTAAGTGACCTTCAAGTTTTTTTTTTTATTTATTTATGAATTGATTATTCAGCACCATCCGTTCTGATTTAATAATTTGTATGACAGTTCCTAACTCAAGTTCATCATCTCTCATTCTCTCTCCTGTTAATCCTTACAGTGATGCAGAAGACCAGGGCCCGTATTAGAATTCTCTCAGAGAGCTCCTATCCTAGCTGGGAGTCTTAGACTAAAAGTGATTTAGAAAACTTCTTAGAGCAACTCTGAGTAAGGAAAGTAAAAAAAAACCTTTATCTTAGTGGGGAAGCGTGGTTGACCCCGTTGCTAGGGATGATGCAGCAGTTCAAGGACTGTGATTTGTTGATTAAAAAAAAAAAAATCTGTAAAGATCTTAAAATGGACTTTTGGTAAAAATAGAATATATGATAATAGAATAGAGAGTGAAATCATAATGTTTGTATATAAATAAATTGTATAATCATGACTACAGGCTATACTTTATGCAAAGTTTCTGTTATAGGCTAGATATCTTAAAGTTAATTAAAACAGCCAAATGTTGAAAATGTGTCTACTTTTAAAGCAACCAATTTCCACGCAGCAGTTACTATATTTACGTTCTTACATTTATTTACCAAACTGATTTTATTACTTGTAATCCATTTCAAATTGATTGGAGCAAAATGGCTCAGCTTTTACCAATGTATATGATTGTAGGACAGTCTATTTAAGATGCACTTTTGGATGGTATGTAGCCAACAATCCAAGAGAGATGGAAGGAAGTAAAAGACCACGAAAACCAAATTGGACAGAAGCGCAGTGTTTACTTTTAGCTCAGTTAGTTGAAGAAAATAAAGCAAATTTTAAAAGGTAAATTTGGTTCAAGGAAAGAGGCAGACCTGGGAGAAAATATTTCAGCAGATAAACTCCTCTTTCCCTCTGGTTGTGCGCACCAGTGAGGAAGGTGAACAGCGGTGGTATGTGTTGCAGTCTCAAGTCAGGAGGGAGATCGCAGCGCACGAACGGGATTCTTCAAGCACAGGTGAGTGATTAAGCTACTGTGTTTTTAGGTGGAGGACCACCCGCTAAACAACTGTCTCAGGTAGCGGAAACTGTATTTAATATACTTGGACACTCAGTAATATCTCTCACTGGGCTGAAGGAAGGCACAGACAGCTCAATAATCCATCTAATGGGAATACAACAAAGGTAGGACAAAATTTTAATAAATAGATTTTTTTTCTTTATACAAAAATGTCTATATTTTCTATATTGTACAGAATATTTTTCTCCTAGCTAAATTTATTTTCTATTGTATTTCTTTTTATTCATATTTATTTCCTATTAATAAGCTTCTATTTTTAAGGTCACGGGCGGTCGTATAAGCATTTCACTGCATATCATACAGTGTATGACTGTGTATGTGACATTTCAAATTCATGTCAAATTTTATTTGTCAAGAACAAGTGCTGTTTAATATATAGACAATGTGCCAAATGTGCCAAACAAAACAATAAACAAAAGAATTGTTTTCTGCATTTTTTGCAGCATGGAACTGTCAGAGTAACTGCGACCGTCAACGTTGCAGGTGTGCGACCCTCGGCCAGTGTAACAGATAAGCCAGCTTGCTGCAGCCACCTCAACACCATCCCTGCTGGACAGAAAATTGGAGATCGAAATTGATACTCTCACAAAAAAGTTCTCTGTTTACAGGAGGAGTATTATAAGCTAAAAATTGAGCTGCTAAAATATAAAAAGAATGAAAAATTTATCGTGTAGTCATAAGTGTATCGTGGTCATGTGGTCTTTATAACAGTATTTGCGTTCAACTATAGTTGTATGGAATATTTGTTCAATGGGCTACAGACAGCAGTTACTGTCACTTACCTAAAATGCAAATTTGTAAATTGATCTCTGTGACGAAGCCCACTTTGGGACATGTCTCTCCCCTGGGTAAACTGAATGTCTTCATCATATTCATTACCATCACCTTCATCACCGTTACCATGGCTGCTTTCGAGAGGTTCGGGGATTTGTCGTACTTTGCAGATGTTGTGAAGCACTGCGCAGGCTGTAATGACTTTGCAGACCTTAGCTGGTGACAGGCGCACTTCTCCATGCAACACATGAAACCTCCTCTTCAGCTGGCCAATACCCCGCTCAACTACTGAACGTGTTTTCTTGTGGGTTCTAAAAGAGAAAATATCAAAGATATAAGTTAAGGTGGCCTAATGTATTCAACAATAATGTGGATATGTTTGATTAAAGAGCCTTCTCTTGTTTTGTAGTATATTCGAGCACATTTGTAACTACTTTACACTTACACTTTATTTTCATACACAATGATTCACTGTTAGTCTACTGTTTAGTACCTGTTGTAGTTTAGCTGTGGTCCTGGGTCTGGGTGGAGGTAAGGTGTGAGGAGCCATGGTTTGCATGGATAGCCACTGTCCCCTAACAAATGACAGTTAACTGGCACATACAATAATGTCCTTCAAAAAGCTGTTTCAGGACACACTCGGCCAGTATCCTGGCATCATGTGTTGAGCCCGGCCACTTTGCAACAATATCTAAAATCTTGTAATCTGCACTGAAAACAAGTTGTGTATTGATGCTGTGGAAGCACTTTCTGTTGACAAAAACATCTTCATTTTCCGATGGTGCGATTATGCAGATATCAATTACCCAGTCCCATCAAATACACCGACAACACCGGGAAACCCCGCTACTATATGTCCATGAATGCCCTTTTGTGAGTCTACAGAGTGTGAACGTCCAGTGGAAATGAAATGAACTGTATCACTATATGAGACTGTGAAAACGCTTCAATAGTTTGTGTGATCACTCTGCTGATGGAAGGTTCTGACAGACACAAGTCATCACTACTGCACTGTTGCATTTTTCCAGTTGCCAAATACCTCAGTGTTGTAATCACTTTCATTTCTGGCGTTATGGCATTACTACGTTGAGTGGGAGATGTGAGCGCATCTCTAAAAAGTCAGACCACAAACATTATCCCATCACGATCATTCAGTGTTTGAAGAACGTTTCTTCTGTTCGCCATTTTGTCCTCTGCTATAGCCTCTTAAAAGTCCTCCTCTCTACTCTTAACAAATTACCTTAGGAGCTGTTTTTAGGGCTAAGATGTTTTGAGAATCATTTTTATCTTTACTAAGATTTAATCCTAAATTTAAGAGGAAATTCTAAGAAAATGCCATAATTCTAAGAATTTCGTCACTACAACAACTTTTGGGCTTAAGAAGCTTTGTGAATACAGGCCCAGGATCCTATCCCAGGTGACTTGGGTCACTAGGTGAGGTACACCCTGAATGGGGTGTGAAGCATGAGCACACACACTCACTCCAACACTGTGAGCAAGCCTAATCTAGTCTTTAGGCTGTGGGAGGAAACCAGGGTATAAAAAAAACCCACCAAGCAAACTTCATGCACGGAGACCCAGACTCAAGGCCAGACTCAAACCCTTCACCCTGGAGGTGCCACCCAAACTCAATTCCAGTTATTTCAAAACTCTTTTATTGTTTTCTTTGCTTGCTGCAGGCCAATAATTCGGCCCTTCTAAAAGCACAACTTACTCTGCAGTGTATGTAGCAGTTATGTGAGATTCTGACCTTGGACTTTTATCTTGTGCAATGTCTGCTTGCACAAGGAGCAATATTAGGTCTAGTGCTATCTGACAATTTGATGTAACAATATGTCATGTTGAAATTAATGTTTTGGGCCTTAAACACAAACACACAAATAAATAAATAAATAAATACTTTGTAAATAAAACACTTAACACTATTTACATATTAATAAATTGTCATGTAACAATAATTATTATTGTTGTAGTAATAATAATTATTATTATATTATTATTATCATTATAAATTAAAGGAGCAGGTAAATCTAAAAAGGTCTAAAATCTAAAGGTACAGTAGCATCTAATTCTAAGACTTCTAATCTAGAGTTAGAAACTTATAAACAAGCCATCAATAGATATTCTTTACAGAAAAGTATGTAAAAAAACATTTGCCATTAATTAATAAAAAAAAGACATCAAATTTAAAAAGCAATGATAATCCCATTAAATGTGTGATAAAATAGCCTACACACTTTATAAATCCATGATAGCCACCTTAGTAAGTATGTACAAGTAATTGTCATGGATATTAAAAATAAAACAGCAAATAATAACATGCTGGATCAAGAACCATTACCATAATAAGTTATCAACAACAAAAGAAAGACAGGTCTTGGCATGAAAGCAGGAGCATGGGCTAGGATGTGGGAATGGCATTAGCATAAAAACCAAGGACAAACAAATAACTAAACAAAGCAGAATAGAAAAAATAAGAACCATGAACTGAACAGATGCAAAACAAAAAACTAACTGAAACACAAGCTTTAAATAGATCAACCAATAGGAATGTAAAAGGGAACAGGTGAAACAATCAAGCTCACGTAACCTGTAAAGTGTAGAGCATGCTGGGAATTGAAGTCTGGTCAGCATAAAAGTCTCCAAATCAAAGCAGAGCCACACAAAACTAAAAAAAAAAAAAGGGGGGGGTGGGAAATCAGAGGAAACCATGGCAGTTTTCCAAATTAAGCAGAATTTGCAGAGATTGATTTGATTATCACAATTATATAGATAGATAGATAGATAGATAGATAGATAGATAGATAGATAGATAGATAGATAGATAGATAGATTAAAATGTTAAATAAATAATGGCACCCGTAATACTATGATCAGTATTTCTATAATACTATGATTTTTACTATTAAAAATACATAGAATTATATAGGGGTACTAACCTTAGAACATGTACGATAAACACTGAACAAACGTATGTCAGAAAACAAATTGGAATTCACTATAAGACCTGTAAGTGCACCCGTTTTACAGTTTGATTTGGGAACATTTTCAACCAAAAGCAAAATTGTAGCATTTCATTGGAATATCAGTAATATTTAGAAATCTTGTAGATTTATGAGATCCTACAGTGCTTCATTTTACTGCAATTCATCATGGTAAGCAATAATGGGTTATATTCCTGGAGAACCAATTAACTTTTAACCAATTAACAGACACAAACCTTTCTGGTTGAAGCCCACCTACATGCCTGCCTGTCTATCTGTACACCAGAACTTTCCAAATTATTACTGTAAAGAAATACAATTTTGTAAGGTTGACTATCTTGAACTTACATTTTGTCTTAAAACACCTCCAGTGCTAATATCACTTCAGCACTGTTATTCCAACCGTGAAAATATGAACTAATCCCAGTAAAATTATTTAATTAATATGTATTGGTGTAGTTTGTTTACATTGAGCAAGTAATTTATTTTAAAGTAGATTATTATTAAATCCGGCACATAACTTTTCATAGCATCACGTTCACATAACATTTTGATTTAAATTTTATTATCAGACAGCTATATAAGTACTGCAAAAGTTTCAATAAATTCTGTCTAGTGGTGAATTTAAGACACGCCCAAACCTGCAATTTCTAATCTGGTCTTTCTAATCATTTAATTGCTCATAACGTCATTTCTTCTCAACATTTTGATTTCATTTATGGTGCAGGTTATACTCCAGGCAAGTACCAAAGTAGTGCTACAGTATAGTTTTATTAAATTCTGTCTAGCCAGTTTTGCATGATGCTGTGACAAATCTGGCTTTACAGATATGCATACTGAGAGACATACAGTACAGTACATACAGAACATTTCTGAGAATGGTCCTCCAATGTACAGTGTGAAACGTAAAGATATGATTGAAAAAGTGAGTTCTGACCTATGTACAGACATAACCTTCTTTTTTTAATATAGATATTCCATGCCATAATTCATGGGAGCCACAGTTCTCCAAATATTATGAATATAATGATCAGGGTTGGGATGCAGGTTCAGGTCAATAAACTTTAATTATAAAGCACAACAAATGCATGCTAGAAATGTTAGCTAAAGTAAAAAAAGAAATGGTAAACAGACAAAGGTCAGGTGATCAGAGAACAATAACACTAAGGAACAGCAATTTATGATCACTGAACAGGTTCAGGGTCAATTTTCAGATTAGCAATATAACTAATATAACAAAAGTAAGTGTTAGGAATGAACTGATGAAATGAGACATGGCTGGTTTACAATTAGTGAATGAACCAAAAGGCTCTTTATACTGTGTGGTTGGAAGATATAATTACAGACAGGTGATGAAGATCAGGAGTCAGGTGAATAGGATGGTGCATGCTGGGAACTGGAGTTCTCAATAGCCATGTTTGTAGTTAGTGTTGGGTTCTAGAAATTGCAGCGCAGAGTCCAGCCTGTTCATAAAAAAAACATGATAGTATAAAAAATAAAGAATTGTTCAGATTTCTTAAAACACACTTTTATGCTGGTATACTACTTTACATACTTTATTTAAAGATACATACGGTATCTCTTATATTTATTGTGTACTCTATTAGTATTTCAACAGTGACCCCATTGCTAAGACTCTGTTTACGTCATGCATGTTGAATCTGTTATACAAGATTTGCCCAAGTAGTCATTCTTTAATTTCTAACCTCGCTTTAATGCTTGTTTAGCACACATTTTCTCTGTAATTAACACCTCCTCCCCCTCACTTCCTTATTCAATTTGCAATGACAGGCTGCTGTAGCTGTTGTTTTTAATTGCCCCCATGGTGCTGCTTTACCGATGTTAATTGCGTTCCGTGTGCACTGTGATGCTGTAGCAATATCCCCAAGTGTGGCCAAGCTTAGAAGAACAAAAGGAACAACACTGCAACATTACCAAGCATGAGCGTGCTTCTCCTGTTCTTATGAGTAATTTGGTTTTAAATTCATCCCATATTAAGATTTAACACTTCTCGGGAGGAAACTGGAACATTACGATCACAGCTAGATTGCACAGAATATTATTATACACATTTACATACAGTACGCTGCATCATGTATTTACACACTGGACTACCGCATCAGATTCATCACAGGTGCTTGATGACTGTCTTTGTTCTAGCAGCTACTCTAGGGCAATCATTTCTTTCACTATTTTGGAAGATGTGCTGTCTCCAAATCTGGATTCAGGCCTCTGCTCCTCTTGACAAGCTGTAAGCTCAGCCAGTTTTTAAAACCCATGAGGATGTCCATCCACAATCATTCAATGTGTCTGTGTTGTGTTTGGTTGTTTGTGATATTAACTTATACCTGAGTGTCTTTACCATTGTACTGTAGGAGGCTAGGCATCATGATACACAGATTTTACAGTAAAATAAAACAAATATACGTACTGTATTTTACATTTACACATACATTTTTTCTTTGGGAGACCTGTTCCAATGATCACTCATGCAGTTATTCAATAAAAAAGGTTATTCAAAGCCAGCCATAGTATTCTACTGTAGCAGCCCAATGCATGCAAACATACAGACACTGGACATCAGTGAAGGTTACCATCATACCTCAGACTAGGGTAAATGTGATGTCCTTGCTTCTAGGGCATACAGTATTAAAAAATGGAAAAATTTGATCTCAGTAAGTTTAACCATGGCATGGTTGTTGGTGCTCACCAAGTTGGTTGGAGTATTTTACAAACGACAGATCCCATGTGTTTTTGAACTTTAGAGTTCATTGTGAAACATTGCGAAAATCAAACAAAAAAACATCAAGCAAGCCTCAGGGAGTTACGCAGACACTTAAAAAAATCATTCTATACAATCCTGGTGAACAGAAAACTAATTCAGAATACATAAGACAATATATTTACACAATATAACTCTGTATAGTGCTTTTAAACAGTAAACATTGCCACAAAGCAGGTTTACAAACTTAAAAATTATAGATATAAATTATAGAAAATGTAAGGGGGAAAAAAAAACCCATAAAATATAATTATGAGTTTGTCCCAGATGGCCAAGCTGTATGCAATGGTGGCAAGAAAAAGCTCACTGAGATGACAGTAGTAAGAAACCTTGAGAGAAAACAGCCTCATTTTGATTATAGCAGATAGTGTGATATAATAAATAAGTTCCTGCTATATCTGTGCTCCATAAGGTTGAACATTCAACACAAATTGGAAAGGCATCCAAGGCAATACAAAGTTCACCTTCAGCAGTGGAGGTTTGGGAACAAAACTGGGAATTTCGGTCCTATTTCACAAGCCATCAAAGAAAGTCATCACCTGAGTCCAAGACCACCTTCATGGTTATCAAGTGGAACCATCTTCAGTCGCCACATGCATCCCAAGCAGAAGAGGTATAGTACATGCAGTATGGGGTAGTACTCAGAGGCAGCAACCTCATCTATTTTCCTTAGTATTATTGTTTGGCACTGACAATGTATGCTTATCATCCTGAACTATGAAAATATACATTTTCTGAATCAAATAAAAGGAACATTCTTCAGTGCTGTTTCATTGCAGTGAGTGCAAAGAGGAATGGAATATTTAAATTATAGTAATATTATAAAAGTGAAGTAATTTTCCTGAATTTTCTGCTCCACTCCTACCAAACTGTTTTGCATTTACACTAAATTTCAATATTAGACTTAGATGCTACAGTAAATCTTACAGGACATAATTGATTATCAAGACCAAAGAGATAAATAAGAGCATTTATAATTTTAATAATAATATGCATTTAAATTTGTAAGCTTAAGAAAAAAAATTCCTTCACACAGGACAATCTATGCTTTTGTTTCCATCCTTACTATACTCACACACTCTTGCTGCACATTCCATTTTCACCCCACACTTACATACGAAACCAGCAAACCGCTATTGTAAAAGAGCCATTTAACTTGTCAGCATACACACTTTGTACATTTACACACTCCACTTTTCATAGCTCACAGGAGAGAATGTGAAGCCATTCCAGTTCTGCAATAATGCACAATCAGATTACAAGGAGCACCCCACCACCACCACCACCACCACCACACATACACCGCAAATTGCTAGATTAAGAAATGAAGCCTCGCAGATGCTGAGTGTTTTTACTCAGGGATGTTATGAGGAAACAACTTGACTGGAACTCTCCATGATTAATAAGAATTTACGATGGAGATATATGAGCTGGATCTATGAATCACCGAAGCTTCAGCTGCCACTTTCATAGTCCAACCGAAAGAAGACAAATTATAGGTGACGTTATGTTCTCTCTGCTGGACGCTTGCCAAAGTGCATGCTTAGATGACAGCTATAAATGGAGGCAGACGGAATTTTTAAAAGATTTTTAGACACCGTTAATTGTCAGAGAGACAGCTAGTAATTTTTCAGCAGATACTTTGACGTTGTAGAAGACTTTGAAATATGTTTAAATATCTCTGAAACCCAGAAGGTGACACTTTTTAAAAGAAGAAAAATAAATATCTAAATAATCTTCATAGATTCTAAATCCTATTTCATTAAAATCTATGTAATAATATCATATTTCTAAATTATTCAAAAGATGAATTTAGTTTATTATTTAAGATAATTATACCATAATGACAGTCAGCCATCTGATCATTATACAAATTAATAAAATTACAGCTTGTCACATGATCTGCATTTTCAAAAATATAGTAAACAACAACAACAACAACATGATGCCAATGCTGTTTATCTGGCGTGCAAATTTTACCTCTGACAGTTCTTCACCCTCAGCTACAGTACATCACCCAAATTCAATATTAGTCTCATTAGTCTTTAGAGATTCATGTCAAAATGTTTTAGTTTTTCCAGCTCGTGCAGTTATTATTATTTTTTTATTATTTTTATTGTTCACTTGGAATAGTTTCTCAAAAAATCTTAAAACACTAGTACCCTCATTAATTAAACCATTGTGGTCTTGACCAGGCAGTTATTGAGAATGAAGTATTTGCTTGTATTGTGAGCTTCATATATGCATGCATGCTTAACTAAATGCACTAAATTACCCTATTTTAATTGTATTTGTTTGCAAATGTTTTAAGAGATCACTAACATTACAATGTACATTATATAGTTTTATAATCATTAATCTACATTTGTGTGACAGGTAACACAGACCAATCAATTTGTTGGAGAAGAGGAATTCAGTGAGTGCTAATATGGAGTATAACAGCACTCTCACAATGAATTATACAGTATGTAGTACTTTACTTCACAGGTACAGTATATAATTACACTAACAACCAGTTTCTCCCGTCATATATAGTTTGTTCTGCCTGTTACAGTAGGATATGTGTTGGCAGAGTAAAAATACCTGATTAATGATACAAACAAATCATAACCTCTAGATATAAATAACATTTGTAGAACTGTTGTATTGTTATACAACAGTTCTACAAATGTTATTTATATCTAGAGGTTATGATTTGTTTGTATCATTAATATCAGTATCAATATCAATAAAGTAGCAATATCACACCATAGGATGTGCTGTTGTACTGAATATCAGCACAGCTGTGATATCTTCATTCGGCACTTGGGCTGCTTCCTTGTTTTTATGACCATGTATAATGTATGTCCTTATAGAAATATTGTTTATCCCATACATATGATTATAATTTTATGTCTATACCTCTAGCAAACATTGTTCTCCAAACAAGCAAACACCAGGCATAGTAATATAAAGAATACAACATACGAAAAAATACAGTAGAGTAGTCCAAAATTAAATGGGAGACAAACAAACAAACTAATAAACAAATATATGCAAATATGTAAACACGCATTGGTCACATGTTGATTCTACAATGACAGCATATGACATTTTAATAAAAACTTTTATCTGACTGCTGTGGTGTATAATGGTGTATAATAAATAAATAAATAAATAATAATTTTAAAATAAAAAATTTTTGGATGATGGATGCAAAATATAGAATATGAATGCAATTTCTGATATCAAAACCTTCTCGTCCTAAAGAATGCATGACAGTCAAGACCGTTTTGTCTTTTCCAACATACCATCATTGCTGTCGTTAGATGCAAAATCATTTATCATAATAATGTGCGGGGTGCACGGGAGGAGCATATTAGCTGAGATATTTTTCAAGATTACGTGCCCCTTCTGTGCAGCCTTCAGATTTGTCAGTAGAAGAGCAGATATGGGTATATCAATAATCCATGGCATTGTGTATTTCCCAACTGATACTATTATAAAGCTCGGGATGACAGCCTGCCTCAACTCCATCATCTCGTCCGCCGGGAGCAGAATCTCATAAAGCGCTCTCAACATAGACGTCTCATATAAAGGGTAATAACTCCAGCCAGTTAATACCACAGAATTAGCCCAAAGTGGAGCTGCAAAGGCGAAACGAAACGGGAATAGAGGAGTGTAAAGTGAGAGAAGACCCTGTAGGTTGCTAAATAGAAGGAGGACTGTGACAAATAGCTGGGTGAGTGGATAACTTGAGAGATTGCCTGCATCTCAGCAAGTCTTCTTTGTGCTTCCTGGAAAGGAAAAACACTAATAAAAATAGGATCATCAGAGAATCATGAATGATTTGGTGTGACAATGAACAACTGGAACCTGAGTGTATATGTACAGAATAAAACACAATAAGGCATCGTGTTATGAGAAAATAATCAATGATGGGGTTAAGTGATGTAGCCCGACAACGTAAAGTTGCTTAATTTGCAATAACAACACATCCCAGCATGTCCCTTCAGTTCACCAACATTTTGTCATTTGCATATAATGTTTAGGAATATCAACAATACAAGTTTATAATATCTGCTATACTATCATGGTTAATTAATCTTTTACATCCTTTTAAAGCTAAGATGATTAAAAATAAAGAAATAACAATATTATATATTTTCCTGTGTGTGGACTAAGCTGCCAGTTTTATTGAATACATGTATTATGCCCTCAAAACCTGCAAACGCAGTAACTGTAAGGCTGTAAGACTGATAGCCTAATAGGTAAAATGCTCTTTTTTTAAATGCTTAAATGAGAATAAATTAGACCAGTTAGGGTTAATCTGAATCCGATGTATATCCAATTGAAAGATGCAGGTAGAATACTTAATCTCTTCATTAGAAAAATAATTGGCATGTGAACTTTTGAACCTAATTAATTTCACAATCAGATATCTACAGATAAAGAAGACCAATAAGAAGCAAAAAAAAAGAAAGGAAGGAAGTACGAAAAACACTAAAATGCTTCTGTAAAAACTAGTTGACTAGTCACAACAGACATTTTGATCTTGTTGTTTAGATCTGTTTTTAGGTGTGGCATCTTTTGCACATGCTTGCAAATATTTTGCTATTTAAGGGCTGTTCTGTGCTGGCTGTGCAAAGCACAACAACATACACTGCAGCCTATAGTTCATCCTGTTGAGATTTTTGCAATTAAACTTTGGTCAAGTTTCTCAATTTTAAAAGCAATAATAATGGGGGGAAAATGCACAGGACACAAAATACATTTATTTATTTATTTATTTATTTATTTATGTATTTATTATTAAATCCCACATGGTTATGGTTACAACTGCATGTCAATCATTTATCTAATGATATTGACTACTAAAATGACTACTAAAACTACAGTACATAGTTTATTTTAAGCCATAGGTAATGAGACATTTTTCCTAGCTCCTCCAAGCTCCATTTCAGTAATAAAAAAAATATATATATATTTGCAGCATTATTTGTGCACACCGTCCCATACCACATGTTTTTCATGACTGGCTGGTGACAAGTTTTTCAAGAGCTACACGTGAGCATTAGAATGAATTACAATCATAATTATTCTTCTGTTTTTTTGTTTTTTTTTTCAGTAACGATTTGAACTTACAGTTTATTCCAGAATTGACTCTAAGCCATGTAAATCAATTTCCATTTCTGTTGTCATTTCAACACAAACAATAACCATTAAATTATGTGTTAATTAATGTGAACACACATTACAGTAGTCAGGGAACAGTGGTCCTCAACAACTTTTTTGTTATCGTTGTATTCTCCCTTAGTTTGTCAGGATTTAATTTGCGATGCCAGGTGGCTGCAGTTATCATGCCATAACCAGCGGAAGCCGAATGACGAAGACCCCCCAGTAGAGACATTCACTGTTTGCATTTCTGGGGACAATAAAGAAGACCATCTGCTCCTGTCGTTTGTGCTTTATTGTTCAATGCCTCTCCTCTGCTTTGAATTCCTGCTAGTATTCTGGCAGTACGATGTGATGGGATAGAAGATGGCGGGATTGGGAGATAGAGTTGGAGAAGGGACACTGGTCAGCATAATCTTTTATTTTCCTTTCTTTTTTTTTTTTTATTTGACACATAACTGATTACACAAACACAGTAGTAGTTTACTCAGAGATGATAGTTTACTCAGACCTCAGGCAATCAGTTTATTGGATTTCTCATCTAAGAATTATGATTAAACAAAAGACAAGTTGTTATGAACAAAAAGATCACAAAAAAGTTGCTTATGTGTAGCGTTTTGAATGTTTATGGTTAGGGATAGATATGGTTAGCATGGGGCGCTTTAGCAATTTCCATGCTGGTGAAGAATTTATACATGTATTCAATATACTGTATATGGAGGGCTCTAGATATATTTCAGAATAGTCAAATTACTGGGCAGCAGCCAGCAAAGAAAACCATACGTAGCTATGTTTAGCATTTCTAACAGCTGTGGCCTCACGTAAACCACTTGTTAGTGGAAATAATAAAAAAGGTTACATTTATTAATGAGCATAAATATTTGACTTTGGACCAATGGAAAAAGGTTCCAGTATGTGGTCTGATGAGCTCAGATTGACCCAATTCCAAAACAACGGGCATATGAGGATAAGAAGGGAAGCAGATGAAACAATGCACCCATCATGCATAGTGCCCACTGCACAAGCCTCTGCACACATGTTAAGATTTGGGGTTGTTTTTGTTCTAAGTTCCGTAATATTATGTCTCAGTAAAAAGACGTCAGCTGATGACCTAAATATACTAAATGAACAGATTATCATCTATTTATTTTCTTCCCCAATGGCACAGGCATATTCCAGGACTGAAATTGTGAAAGATTGCAATTGCAAGATTGCATTTCACACAACAAATGGCCCCCATATTGTGCTCTGTAATCAAAGCTGGAAGTAACTGAATGAAATCTTAGGGTGTACACAGTTTTTTTTTTTTTTTTTTTTTTTGTAGTGTGTATTAGAGAACATTTAGAGCAGCAGATCATTGTGGATCATAATATAACAAAGTTTAGTAACAAGTTACACAGATTTTTAAAGTTTATTCAATTTTTATAGAAATTTGCTGGCCAAACAAAATATTTTACATATTTTACAAAATCTTAAGTTGACTCAACTTGTAATTGAAATATTTAAGTCAGCTCAAGTAGTATTGTTTGTGAGCTCAATTAATTATATTTCTCCAGGGTTGACCAACTTTTTGTCTCTCATTGATGTAATTTGTTAAAGTGATTGTTTGTCTATAAAAACAGGTTGGCCCAACAATACTCAATTAAACAATTAAAACACACAAACATTACTTGTAAATAACTTTATTCTTCCAAAACTAGTCAAAGTTAAAACAGTGATCTGCATAAAACACATTCTATTTTGCTTAAAAGTCAATAAAATACATGGAGACCTCCATATGCTTAACAGTATTTTACTGATTCTTTTACATTACATTTTAAATTATGTTGTAATTTATGTTAGGTCTATCTGTCTTGTCTCTGCTAGCCAGCTAACTAGGCCTCTTAGTTAGCTAGTTT
>JAQQZT010000019.1:14496142-14518313 GCA_030068275.1 Clarias platycephalus | reverse complement strand
CTGGAGGAACGTTGTTTCGTTTCACTCTGTACTAACTGTATATGGTTGAAATGACAATAAAGCCTACTTGAACTTGATTACAACATAATAACCATTTTTTTAAAACTAGCAAAGATTTGACAAAAAAAGGAGTCTATGGCAACAAGAGTATGTTTCCCAGGATGTGAATCTGAGGGGAACGTGTCTCTCCAATAATAATCATTTGGATGGCTTCATAGGTGTACATCCAATCCTTTTGGAATTCAATGTTTAGAATTTTCTAAACATTTTCCCAAACATCACTCCGAAAGCTGCTGCATGTCACCCAGACCATCAAAGGTTACAGTCCCCTCCAACACTATGTTCATGCTCCTCCAGTAGCTCCAAAGTCCAACTGTCACCCCTCTGACCCCAATCCGCCACCGCAGAGCTCTGGTTAAAGTCTTGTAAAGACAAAGATGATAAATTTCATTCAATATCTAGTTATTATAAAAAGTAAAATATATTAATACGATTATATACCAGCAGATTTTTAAACACTGTTTCTGGTATTCTAATTAAGTTTTAAATCTGGACATTGTAAAAAGGGTTTTACTTTGTCATTCTCAGGAGTAACTATGTTTGAAGTGATGATTTAAATTTACTCAGTTCGGTTTTCATACAGATAAGTGAACCGATATAACATTTGTAGATGAGCATTAACGACTCTGAAGCCGAACTAACACAGACATTTTTATATCCATTAACTTATCGAGTACTGAAGCACCACTACTCCTTAACTGTTAAACACTTTTAACGGGTTTTCTCAAAATTTCGTTAGCTCAGCGCTTGCTCAGCCGTGTATTCTGGTGTGGAGCAGGACGCTGTTGCTGGGGAAAAGTCAGGGCAAAGTGGGGAAAAAGAGAGATGTGGTTATGAATGTTTAGCTCCCTAGCTCCTGTACAGTGTACTCAACGTTAGCTAAGCTAAACTCAGTAATGTCAGGATGCCTCAGTATAACGATAAGCGGAAACACACCGGCCTCACGTTTATAACGTTACATGTACGTGTCTAAAATACCTGTAGGCTGACTATTACATATTTCATTAAAAAAATATATAAATAAATAAATAATCAATAAATACTCACCAAAATAATAAAGAGTCCACAAAATGGCCATCTTCACCTCTTTAGTACAGTCTGATATTACTGATGATTTTTAAAAACATTTATTCAGTCTGGGTCTCCAAAGTTTTCAAGAACATAATGTTACCTGTTGTCACAACAAATACCACTATAAGAAGTTGGGCAAACAATACAATATTAATTCATTCAACATTTATCTAGTTGGATTTTTTTTTTTTTTTTACAGTGTAATGATTCGAGCTCTTCAGATGACAGTTCATTAAATATACAGAACAGTAGCTTTTATTTACAAAGATCAGCCATAACACTAACACCACCACCAGATGAATTGAACATCAATTTTTATCAACTGGTGAAAGGATCAGGGGCACCCAAGGCTCATCCATGTCTGTGAGAAACAAATCCCAAAGAAAAGCCAATGTAGTACAAATAGCAGAAAAACAAGTAGAAAGATATTAGAACATTTTCACGTATGGCCATATTAGCAGGCAAATAGTTCAAGGTTGTTGATTTAGCGTCCATATTTCCTATAACTCGATCTAATCAAGCATCCATGAAATGCACCAGACAAGATTCCTACAGTCTACCTGAGCCTCCAATAATGAACTGGACTCCATATTAACTTAAACACATCTCCTGTTATACTTCTATCACGCAAATGAGGATGGGTTCCGTGTTGAGTCTGGTTCCTCTCAAGGTTTCTTCCTATTGCCATCTCAAGGAGTTTTTGGTTGCCACCACTTGCTCATCAGGGACAACCGTGGAATTGCTACAATATTGATCAGGGCTTCAGTGACTGAGGGTCTAAACAGTTTGAACCCGTTTTCAGACACAATTAGTCTGCTTTCTGCACTGAAAACCACGGAATACCTTGTAAACTGGCATAGGAGCTCTAATTATACAAGGCAATCCACTTGAGACCACTACTGAAGAAAGATCTAGAAACCTCAGAGGTGCTACCCCACTTAAACATTTGTGTAAGACAATTCTGAATACCAGTAATTTTCCCAATGTTACTTCTGGTGTAACTTTTGTACTCAAGATGCAAATCCTAAATAGGGATTTCTCTCACATACATGCAGTACATATTGATTTCCAAGATGATACACAAAAACGTGTATCCTTTACACTGAGTAGAATGAGAAATGAGTATTATTCATATAGGGAAATCTACTTTATTATATGACATTCCTGAGTGTCTGTGAGTAATAGCAACTCATAGCAATCAGAGTGAAGTTGTCAGGTGCAAATTACTAGGAAATTTCAAACGCCAGCTCAGATATGTCATCATGGCTGAAATTATTAATGCTGATGAACTGCCCGTAAATTTCCGGTGTGACTTAACTCAGAGACACTGTCATACAAAAGACGTTTCCCCCGCCTACAACCCTCAATGTTTCAGAAATTATGAGTGATAATATGCCTATAAGACACACAGAGTCTCACTGACAGAAACTGATTCCACAAACAGCACTGAGAGCTAATGTTGACTGGTTAGCATGCTACGATCAATTCAGATATGGGTTCAGAGATGGGTACAAGAAAATTATGCCAATGGATACTGAATCCTTCCATGACTGGAACTATTATTGCTTTGAGCCCGACAGTTAATGTTATTAACATGGATAAAAGTAGTTTTACATTCTTACTTGTACTATGAAGCTAAAAGGTGAGACGAATAAACCATGGTGGTGGTGGGCAATCCTGAGAAACATATGAGATTTACTTTATTTTTCCGCTAATTCCACTTTAGAATATCTGCAAACTACTGGGATTTTGGGGTTGAATCTCAAGTAGCATAAAATGTAACGCTATTGTGCTACATACAGTAGGGTGTAAGTAAGAATCCTTTGTTCCACGCACACCAAGTAGTGCTCTTGATCAGGGGTTTGGAATTCAGCCTTGTGTTAGAAGCTACATCTGATATTGTTAGCTTTGCAGCTTCTGTTAGCCTTGAACAAAACAACAAGGATGACACAGCAGCAATTCAATAACTTACCAAGGAAAAAGTGTTGCTGGACATAATGACCTAACAATATCAGATGTTTTTTCTAAATTCACATTTAGTAGGTGGTACTCAAATTTTGTTAGCATTTTGTCTTAGGAGCTGCAATACATATGTAACGTGGTTGACTGAAGTGATTGACCACATTGGGTTAATGTGATATTTAGCTTGCATTTTTATGCTTCATCTACTGTACAGTATAGCTGACCCTCAGTACAGTTGACCAGGAAAAAAAATTTAATAACTTTTTTCACTCACAAACATCGGATGTTGAAAGTGGGATAATTTTTTGGGTAGATGCCCAAGGGTTGAGGTTGGGTTGATGTGAAATTAAGTTGTATTATTATTATTATTATTATTATTATTATTATTAATTTTGCAGAATGAAAATTACATGAACAGTCTTTAAGAAAATTTTAATTTTGTAATGTTTTTCGGAAAACTGGGTCCTTATTGTTAACTTATGTGTATAAAAAGATTGCTATTAAGTCAGCAATTTTTTTTTCTCCTTTACAAACTGTAATAAATAGTAAAACACTATTTTATTGTGGGGGTTTTCATTCCTTTTTTTTTTTTTTTACTATATTGCACTAATGGTTAAATCTTACAAATCTCGCCATTTGACTATGGTTCTACTCATACAGTATATATAAACTGTAAGATGTACAGTAAGTATGTTTTCTGTACCCTGATCCCAGCCATACAGAATTTCTATACATTCCATAGAATGTAAGTAATCGTTATGAATTTGCCCTCACAGCTCATGTTGCTAAAGGTCACATCACTATGATTGCTTATTTTAGAATCTTGATTTCATGTCCAAAACTTTGAGCTGAAATGTAAAACATTTCCAATAAGGCCGAAGGGGAAATTTAAAGTTCTGGCCCTGGACTACAGCTGATTTTAATGTCTTCTCTGTCCATATAAATTGCCGGTATGTGTACAGCAAGCAAAAGGGGAGTGCTATTGCATTTTTAGTATTATGGATATGCCACAGTAAGGCCACTTTTATTTTTGTTCTCAAGATGAAAAGGATTTTGTATTCCAAACTCATGTGCAATAAATATTTTAAAAACTCATAAAATATTGCAAGGACTAATGCACAGTTTTGTGCTGCACATGGCAGGAGTCGCTGTAAACGCGCTCTCTAATAATGTTCCCCATTTCACTCAGTCTCCTGGGAGTAAATCTAAATCACAAGACTCGGACAAGATGACAGCTGCCCATGAATGCTGCGCCAGCAATACTATTTTAAGGAATTATTGATTATACATGAGCATGCGTAGGCATGTGTGTTGCATATTTCCATACTCTGAGCACATTAATAGTCATTAACTTTATTTTAAAAGGTTAATTTATCTAATTTATTCTGTATTGTATTATAAATAAGAATAGTAAAACATTGTATTTTTTTAACGGAGCCAAAAACAATAATAATTAAAACTAAAAATATTGTGTGAAGATAATACGTTGCATTTGAGCTGTAAGCCTAATTGCTGAAATGTAGAAATAATTCATTTTGAAAGAGTGTAAGAAATTTACATTTCTGAATTTAAGATAACTGGACATAAAATAGTGTCATTGGATGCTAATTCACACCAATACCAGGTTAGTGCTGATACACTATAGCCAAAGGTTTGTGAAAGCTTGACTATCACACTCATACAGTACAGTATTTGCTTAAACATTGCATTCCAAAATGTAGTTCACCTTAGCCTGCCACCTTAGCTATCATATCATCATCCACACTTCTGGGAAGTGTTTTTACTACATGTTGGATGCTTCACATCTAAAATGCTGTCCTTTTAGGAACTCCTTTAATGACCCAAACATGTGGAAATTGCTTGGAATGTTTGTGTTCATGAATGACTATGGACAGTTCCCACTGAGAGATGCGTCTCTTCCACAAGTTGGCGACAAGGTATCCGTTGATTTTCATGCATCAAGCATTCCACTCACTGAATGTTCACAGGAACTACTGCAGTTAGCTCGGAGCTATGTCCACTAAGATCGTCATTCATTGACATGTGGCCTTCTTTAAAACATTTACACAATTGAACTTCTCATCAACATATTCTGCTTGAAGTCTTCTGTAAATGTCATTCAGGGTTACTCCTTCATGCATGAGAAATTCCATCACAAGTCCTGTTTTTTCTTGAATGCTTCTCATGGAAAAAGGCTCTGTACAATTGTGGTTCCATGTTCACAGTTCATGAAAAACCCACATATGGGTGAGATAGCCAGGCATCCACAAACACTTGGCCATATAACATGTTCAGTATGACATTAGTGCATTTGGAAAGAATGCTGAAGAGGCTGTAAAGAGATAACGCAGTTCGTAAATGTAATGCCCCATTGTCCCACAATGTACTGTGCCACAGGAGACATACAAAATAAGGCATTTTTACATTACTACCGTTTTCTTTTAGTTTAATGCCTGCTTTGATGCCTGTAAATATCTCATAACCTCCTTCAATTTCCCAAAGAAAAAGCGCCTCTAATAAAAAATTTATATAAATAAATAAATAAATAAATAAATAAAATTAAGTAAAAGTCATATAGCTGCTGTTAAAGACAAGCAATTAACACCCCTGAATAAATCAAATCTAAGAATCCAAAAAAACGGATAAAACATTATGCAATTTTAAGTGTTGTGCAAACGCCATATTATATAGTCAACAAAGATATGAGGAGTATTGTTGTGTAACCATCTGTGGAAAAATTAGTTTGCAGTGCACCCTTCTGTTTCACTTCCCAGTTAATGCATCTCCCTTTCTCCTATGATGTCTACTGGGAGCCTTGGTGCATTTATAATAATAATTAAAATATAAAATCAACTAAAAAAAAACTAGCAACAATCAATAGATACACCGGTACACAAACCCATGCCTTGTGTGCTGTAAGATTTGTGTTCCCTGTCCCTGCATATGTCGACCACTATTCCAAGGGAATAACCTTAGGGAGATGACTAACTGATATGCAGTCAGGTGCTGCACGAACAAGCATTATCCGGTGCATCCCTGTACTACAGACCTGTCATCTATTATTAAAGAAAAATTAAAACTGGTAGAGGAGGAGAAATTTAAACTTAAAGTTTGTGTTTTTCTTATAACGTTTATCATGATCTTCAACAAATTTTGTAATTAAAATGGTTTATGTGCAACAAAACCTAACACTTATGGCCTGAAACAATTACTTTATATTATTCAATATAATACGTTATTGCTGCTTACATGGATCTGATCTACAAGCGTTTTTTTCTCTCTTTTTTTTCTCGACACAAAAGCAGCCCTTTAAGCACGGTCTTTCCATTTAACAAGTGTTGTATGTGGAAAGTGCCATTCCACTTCACCACGCACCAGTTAGCAGTGAGAACAGTTCCCATGTGGATGGCTTTGTGTGTTGTCTACACAGGATCTTTTGTCATATACAGACACACAAACAGACTCTTAAAAACATTCAAACTAATTTCAGTAAAGATAAAGTCAACATGTCGTATAGTGTGTTTCATTAAATTGATCTAAGATTCTGGGTTTTACTCAAACTGCTGCTGAAAATATACAGTAATCTGTAATAAAGATGTTTTATTGAAATAGAAATAATACATAATAAAAGGATGCTTACTACCATTCTGCATTTTAATTATGCATTATAATAACACCTGTCAAGGACTTGGATAAAGTATTAGGCAGTAAGCAGGAAAATGGGCAAATGCAAGTGTGTGGCACTGGGGGGTGTGGTCCAGCCTTGCCTGCAGATGGGAAGAGGTAGGTGAAGCCGGCAGCTTATGTTTAGGTCTCCATCTGTAGCTTTTTATCAAGTTCATTTACTGGTGCTCTTTTGTGTTGGCAGGTGGAGCTAGAGCTGAGCCCCCACAGCAACGTAGATGTGTATGAAAGTGAGAGCAAGTTAGAACTCACAGAAATGTGAAAATAAAATAATAAAGTGAAGATCATAGTGTCAATTCTGCCTTTATTTCCTGAAGTGACTTTTACAATGGATACATTGTGATAGTTAGATGTCAGAGCATTATATATACATATATGCATTTATAATAATATTTAAAAAAAATAAAATCATGCAAAAAAAAAAAAAGCTAACAACAATCAAAAGATGTACAAGTAAATTGTGTACAAATGCATGCATTGTGTGCTGTAAGATTTGTGTTCCCTGTGCCTGCGGACCTGTCATCTATTATTAAAGAAAAATTTAAACTGGTAGAGGAACTGGTTTTTCTCGCTTTTATTTATGTTAAATAAAAAATGGCATGGTAAAGAAAAAAGGTTATACTGTACTATAAGTTGTTGATCATCTGAGGTTGTATTTGGCTAATACTGAGACCTGCTACAATCAGATGGTTTTTATTATGTTTTTACACAAAAACCTAAAAGGGAGTACTAACTTTTGAACACGACTGTATAATATACTTATTTCCAATATAATTTAGCATTTAAAAAAAATGCAAATTGATAAATTTTTATAGACACTCTTTAGGTACAAACAGCATGTTAATATAAATACAGTTGTACAGCTGGGTTACAATATAAAAGGAATATACTACAAGTAATTTGAGTTGTGAAACAGTCCCACAGCGATTGCAGGCCATAATCAACACTAAAAGTAATCTAATAAAATGTTAGAGTGTGCATTTTTATTTTTTATTTTTTGGCTAGACAGTGTAATACTCCTAAATGATCTATATTCAGTAATGTAAGTGCAAAACAATGCCCTATTAATTAGTACAGCAAGAATAATGATACTGTGCCTCATAAGATACATTGTAGAGGAGCGGATTAATTGAGTCTGTGTGTGTCTAAGCCAAGAAAGCATCTATCTTGATGCTTCCTGCTTATGTTACCTCAAGAGTCAGTATCTTATGGATAGCTACAAGGGAGTAATTTGTCACAGCATACTGACAGTTGACTGCTACCTAAAGTAGGAACAAGATAATTAAACAAATTATTATTTGAAAACATCCCATTTGTCATCAGAAATTAATTGTTTTTATATTTGTTAAAATATTGCAAAAAAGAAAATACATGTATAAAAGCCTCTCATTTTTTCTCTTCAAATCAGCTATTAAACTGAAGATGACTTCAGTATTATGGGACACAAAACAGCACAAAGAAACAATACAAAGAAGAACATATTTTTTATTTGAAAAGTTAGTGTGATTTTTTTTAATGCAAAGTCATACAAAATATTAGCTTTCATAACCTTACCATTAACGCTAACTCTAACTTTTATACATTTTTATAAAACCTAAGCTGTGTGATTTTTTTTATGACTTTGAAAGTGAATAGTTTGACAGCAAAATGAAATCAATTGCAGTTTTAAGGAAAAATCTTTTTTTTCTTTCAGATGATCAAAAAGAAAAGAAGTTAAAAAGTATAAATGCCAAAATTGTAAGCCAAAAATGATCTTATATAAGTTTTTTTTTTTATCAAAAAGCCAGAACTCCATTGCCTCCATTGAGGTTTATCACAATATATAAATTAGCCTGCAGTTGAGTTTGTGTTCATATATATATATATAATAATATAAGTTGTTAGTTAGGTTTAATAATATACAGCAAAGCTTTGATTTGTTTTTTGTTTTTCAACCAGAACGTAGTTACAGTGAATTAGATCAAGGAAGGTTTTTTGCACAAATTGTGACAAAATTGAAGATCATGAGAAACAGTATAACAAATAAAAGAAAATTCAGTTTACAGCATCACCAGCTCCTTCCACTAACAAGTTTAGTTTTACTTTGGAATTTGACATTATCCAAGTAAAGATATGCACCATTTAACGTCTATTCATGCATTGCCTGACTGCACATGTGCCTGTGGTCCCATACGATTATAATATATAGTAGTTAATCTTGATTCAGAACAAGAGCAGTAAACAAAAGCTGATGCAGCTAACCCAATAGCTTCCCACACATAGCATGTGCATCTCATGTCTTCTATCATTACTTCCTCATTACTTCGGTCCACTCACTTGTTTCTGCAATCTTTTGCTTGCAGAAATCACCACTCTCTAAATCATCTCTCTAAGACCCTGACTATTTTTCCTTGTGACCATTAGAGTTAGAAGAACCACTTACTGTACCTCCTCTCACTTTCGTCATCCATGGACTTCTGCTGCCCCTATGTTACAGACACAAGAGGATTTTATGCCCTGCTTCTTGGCTATCAGATGTCAAATATACATTCTCTTATTGTTCTCCTCTGCCAAAATTCTCTTCCAAATTAACTTCTGCTAAAACAGCCATATACAGGAAAAAGCTGGAATCTTCTACATACTGTAACATATTTTCCTCCCAACCTAATCTGACTGCTCCTCCAACTCTAACCTGACTGACTGCTGAAGACTTTGCCACCTTTGTCAATGGAAAGATAAAAAAAGATTTGTCTGACCTTTGCCATACCCAACCCCTAAACTACAATCTCAGGATTCCCATTTTCTAGCCTGACAGCTGAAGAGATCCAGGAAGTCATCTCAACCTCAAATCATACCACCTCTCCACTGGTTCAGACCATCTCAAAAGACCTTACGCTCTTCATCATAGCCATCATCAAAGGTTCAAGAAATTCAAGGGGGCAAATTTACTCCCATGCTAAAGAAACCCACTCTGGATCCAGCAGAATCAGCAATTACAGACTGATAATATTTTACCTTTTCTTTCTATTTGAATTTTCCTTGAATGCACTGTCTACAAGCAACTCTCTCTTTGTATCTTACAGAACAACTTATCCAAAGCAGTCTGGCTTCAAAGCAGCATATTCCACAAAGCATGGCCTTATGGCTGTCAAAAATGCTTTTAAATCAGACAGAGCTTCTTCTGTCCTCATCCTTTCTGACCCTTCAGCAGAGGTTGGCACAGTTAAGATTCTCCTGTCCATGCTCACAAAACTTGGAATCTGTAGCACGGCATGGCAGTGATTCAATTCCTACCTGGAAGGTCATAGTCAAGGATATGTGGTGAGGATCCACACCTGCTTCACATATACTCTCACTAGAGTTTCACAAGGCTTGGTCTCTTGGTGAGGTTACATGCTCACATGGGTTTTCATACCATTGTTATGTGGATGATACTCAATGCATCAAGATAATGACCCAAAAACGTGGCAAAATCTACACAAAAATGTTTCAGCAGACACAAAATCAAGCTCCTCTCATGGCCATCGCAGTCCCTGGGCCTCAACCAATTGAGAGTCTGTGAGATGAGCTAAAGAGGAGGGTGCATAAGAGAGGACTGAGGACTCTGGATGATTTAGAAAGATTGTGCAAAGATCCCTCTATCTGTATTCTCCAATCTCGTGAAATGTTATACAGGTAGGAGGATATTAAGTGCTGTCTTGGGATTGTATGACGTATTAACATCAGGGGTGCCAATAATTGTGGCACACATGATTTCAAGTAAAAAAAAAAAATCTTGATGTGGGATTTTTTTCCATTGAATAATTGTACTTCAATTAAAGGTTGGAATTTTTTTTTTTTGTCCTTTTGCATTGTGGTTTTATATTGTTTAAATGAAACAATTATTTATTAGAAGCCTAAGAATACATATTAACCAGGGGTGCCAATAATAGTGACCGGCACTGTATTTATGTAAACCATATGTACCAGAGAATAATGTTTTGCTATTAAACAAAGTATGGAGCTATAATGAGTCTCATGACTCTGACATACTGTGACTGCGAAGCTTCTCTGTCTCAAAATATTTCACACTCAATTTCAGGTGTTAAACATTTAGAGACTACAGCAATTAACACAGAGAGCTAAGTACATATTGCGTGTTCTCAAAATCCTTCAAGATTTTCAGTCATATATTCTTTTTTATTGATTATTTTCCAGATTTTTTTTTATCACCCCCACCCCAAATTCCCATTCAAAGACACAATCACCAACCTGGGAGGGCGAAGGCTATCATGTGTTTCCTCTGTGACACATGATACCAACTGCACTTACACCGATGGCATACCACACTCATAAGATACAGTATGCACAACCTTTGCTTGTGTGGGCATGATTGAATAGCATTGCCATGATAGATGTGAGAGTGCTATTCCCATTCCTCCCATTAAGACAGCTCAGCCAATCAGCTTTCTCTAGGCTCCCCTGCTGCGGGAGGCTACAGCATAACCCAGGATTCGAACTTGCAATCTTCGGATTGGTAGCTCATTACCACTGCGCCACTCTGGGGGAAATAATATATTTTTTAATAATATTTGTAAAATAAAAACAATCAAATGTGAATGGAAAAGTAACAGGTCTCCATAGTGTACTCATCCTGAATGCATCATTTTTTTTTAAAAGTGGCTTAAAAGCAGTTCACCATTTTTTTTTATTTATTTAAATTCCACCAAGCACTGTTTGATTTCCATATTTTAAAAGGAAGGTAACTCCAACGGGAGGAACGGACTGACATCTCCTCCCCAGAGGCAAAAGGCTTTCTCAGAACTTCCCTTAATGATGTGTGCTACCTCCTGAACAGATCCACCACCATGCCATACCCCATCCCTTAAAACAGTTCTGAAAAGCACCTGGCTGAGACTGAATTTCTCCTGTGTTAGAATAAGTCTTTTCTGCTTGACATTTTCACAAGTGTAACTTCAGTGTGTCAGTCATGAAGCCTTTGTCATGTATTTTACTATAGATGCCTTAGCCATAACTGTCAGATGGGACCACTTAGATTTTAATAAGGCACAGCAGGGTCCAAAAGTTTTAGTTTTAGTTTTATAAGTTTTATAAAAAATATATTTTATCATATCCCATTGTCAATATTTTTTAATTGCTGTGATGCAACGTTAATTAAAATAATAACAGTATTATTTACCATTAGTAGGAAAATCTAACTGATTTAAACTCCATTCTCTATAGTACTGTAGGTATATACAGTAAAAATGTTTATGTATTTGACTTTGTTAAGCCATTCGTTGGGACAAATTCCCACTGGAAGCATCAATGCATATCCCAGTTCCAATAACTATGGGAGATCATCGAAAAGGTACAAGATCTTATATTGGGCACATCCTTGAACTTGAAAGTTCTAAATCAATGTACTTCATACTAGGAAACCAATTACCTACTATCTTATTGCTTTATCATATCCATCTATCCTTATTTTGCAATGCAGCTAGTCATTATGTCAGGAGTGCAGTGACTTGTTGTGTCTCGTGTTACTCAAAACAGCCTTGATTTTTTTTTTTTTCACCCAAATAACCTAAGGCTTGGTTACCCACAAATGTTTAGTTTGGATTGATTTTTAGCACCCCTGGAAGCCAATTTGGACTGCTTGCATGTTTGTAGTCAACTGATTTGATCCACCAGGGAGAGCTGTTAGTGAGAAAGGGCCAATAGGGAAGGGGATAAGGATTACATTTCATATTAAAACAACTGGTAATGGATGTGAAACTCCAGCAACCCAAGGCTGATTGGAACAGAGAGAAGCCTGCTGTTTTTGTGCCTTGTACATTATTTAATTAGCACTGTGATGGAACACCTGGGAAACCTCAAGTATCTCTCTCTCTCTCTCTCTCTCTCTCTCTCTCTCACACACACACACAAACACACTAAAATACAGATTCATACACCTTGAAAAGGGTTATAAATGTTGCATTACTAGACAGAGGCATCCCCATCCTCGTTCTGCACTAATATTTAAGGAGAAAATTGTTAAAGTTTAACCAGTGTTCTCGCCTCAGTTGTACTGACAGATGGCAACAGGGAAAAGGTATTACAGGTCTGTCAAATATTTCACCACACAAACATAATTAGAAATTGAGTAGAGGTATTTTAAACAGAAATGTGGATGTCTTGGTAAAATAAACGGCAACATGTAGCACCCATGCCTTTAAAAAAATAAATAATTGTTACATACGTATACTGTAGTTCTACCCAGCCCTACTAAGGCTCCAGGAAATGCTTTCATTCCAAAATTCACTTCACTTGGATTTTGCAATGTGTCATGTGACCATATTCTAGCTTACATATTTCATTAGTTCGATTACAAATACTGCACATCTTCACTATTCATTGTGAGGTTTTCTGCTGTGCAGCTCCATTTGTCACCACTGTTTTGTCTTTTCGTTTTTGGTTCCATTTTCTTGCTCCTGACATTTAGTCTGCATTGCCATGTCTACTTGATCCAAGTAATCTCATACTGTTGGTTTATTACAGTTGTACCTGGTTACTTGATTCTGTTTATACAGTGTTTGCAACTGCATCCACTACGGCACTATGAGCTACTGGCCGAATAAAGAAAATTATCACAACACAAACTGAAGTAAAAATAGCAACACGGAATGGTCGAACAGGACATTGTGTTGGGCAGAAGGAAATCATTGCACGCGAGCCATCCTGGTGCAAAACATTGTTTACATCTTTATCTAAAGTATAAATCACTCTATCTGGTACAACAACAATCCGACCGACATCAAGCAATGACACAATATTTACTCTGGAAGACAAAAGCATGAAGCCGGTGTTGTATTTATGATTTACAGTCAAGCTGCCAACAGTGTGATTTCTTTCCCGCCCTTATCTGACCATTTAGCAATCCTCACCATCAAGGGTATCTTCAAGACCCACATCATCACCATCTATGCACCTACAGTACCAAGACTAGTCCTGATTTGACCAAGGACGACTTCTACAATCAACTTCAGCATGTACTGTACTTTGACTTAATCCTTCAGACCGAGATGGTCATCCTAGCTGGATGACTATATAGCTGTAGACAGAAATGGATGGAAATCAGTGATGGGTAGATTAGTTCATGGAGACATCTACAACAATCGAATGCACCTTCTGTCCCTTGCAACGTCAAACAACCTGATAGTGGGAAATAGTCCAGAATCCACACAAACAAGAGCGCACATGGCGAAATCCATCTGGTATGGACTCAGCTCAAGGACGTCTATGCCATGAGAGGACTAGACTGTGGCACGTAGCAAAAATTATCCACATGGAAGAAGGCCATTGTCGTTCTAACACACAGGAAATAGTAGTTGATGAAGGAAAGAGAACCATTTGTACCAATTACTCTGGAGAGAACGACCTGGACAGTGAAAAATCGAACAAACAACATTGCAGAAAACATAGATCAAGCAGATTGAGGAAGATCTGCAAAACCAGATCTGCCAAACCAAAACTCCCTCAGCAATGCCAGAAGCACTGCCATGGACCACCAAGCTTGGAGGAGACTTTTGAGTCCATTTTTTTCAGAAATTTGAGATCCATTGGCACCTACAGCAGCATATTGGATGAGGGGCAACTTCGTACCAACAGCAGCTAAGGAACAAAAAAGAAGGCTGTGATTTAATGAGAAAGTTTAAAACAAGAGATAATAGGGGCTTAAATACTATCACAGTTCATTACAGATACTGTATGTCTTTGGAAAAAGGGAGTTCTAAGAAAGGCAATGTATAAGGGCAACCATAACATACAATGCAAAACATTATGCCCAATATTGTGTAATTTCCCTTTGTGCATTTGGGGCACCTCTGGCCTTTCAGGGCAAAACATCTGGGGGTGTCTGGCACAGGATGTGGACAGTGGATCCTTTGAGTGTTAGGATTTGTCGAGTAAGACCTCTGTGGATTAGGCTTGTTTGACCGGCGCATCCCATAGGCTCTTGATTGGATTGTAAATCAGTGGGATATTTGCCTTCTGGGCCCTGTGCATTACAGTCTGTGGAGTGCTGGATGCTCTGGTGCCTTTCTATAGTGATCACCACTGACTTTTTTCATGATTTGTGTTGCATAGGCTTTTCTGTGGGCTCAGACCATACAGGCTACCTTTTGGCTTGGGTGACCATGCTCCTGTCATTAGTTTTTCGGTTATATAATTGGTAATAAATTAGAGCTGTCAATATTACAAACTAACGAAATTAATCTAGACATTTTAACGTATTATTTTTTTTTTAAAGCAAATTAATAATTAATAATAAGTATTTTAAAATTCTGATTAATAGTGATTAAGTTGAACATATATTTGATAATACAATTTAAGTTTACTGACTCTTAATCTTTTAATCGCTAAAGTCTACCGTGAATTCTTGAACAAATTGAAGTGTAAAAACAGCTTATAATCCACACTTCAATAGCCAGGTGGAGAGAAACTGAGTAGAACATGAGGCAGATCGTGGTCATGAGGCTAGAGTCATGCCATGTTAAAATTTGCTAACGCGTTCCTCTGTTGGGTTAACACCATTTTATTAACAGGTCCTATTGCTCCCTTGGAACCTGAACTAAATAGAGGCTCTGGCGTTTAATGAGTAGATCCAAAAGATGGAAGAACACATCTTGACTGCAATGGTCAAGGAACACCTAATGTTCATATTGCATTGCATCTCTTCCTATTGTATGTTGAACGTGATATCCATGCAATACACATACAGTTATTCCTTATTAAATGTTGTTGTCTCCTAATGGATATGCCTTGTACTGACACAGTTTGTTCTACAGTATTCTGTCCAATGTTTAGCAATGAATGACAGGGTATTGGGGGAGGCTAAAGACAGGTGTAGCAGTGAGTGCAATGACAAAAAATAAAAAATTAAAAAATACCCTGCGTGTTGCCAGGTTTAGTCCTGAAACGCTTAAGAAGCTCTCACACTCCCTGTTCAGAGCAATGTGAAGAAAGTGTCCCTACTTGCCCTAAACTTTTCTGAAGCAAAGTCAGAAGAAAAATGATATATGCAAACAGAAGGAGAAAAAGGAAGATGGGGAAGTGAAAACACACATTGAGTGAAGGAGCAGCACAAAGAGCTTGTGGATGCTAGCATTGTCTCAGCGGGCAGGAAGATACACACAACAGTACACCAGCTTTGCATTTTAATAAAACACACGGTAACTTTGTCGGGGGAAAGAAAGAGAGAGAGAGAGAGAGAGAGAGAGGGAGTTGCACACACTGAAAACAAAAGAATATTTAAAAAAATGCCAGAGCAAAACAACTTCCTATCTCTCTGTTTCTCATTCCACTGGGGGCGAGGTGCACGGTGGAGAGTAAAGATTCTTCAGAAACATCTAAAGCATATGTTTTTGACAGAATACATGCAACCAGCTACACTTGTTTCTCTAAGAGACCTGGGGTTGGACTTTACATAGGCGTCAGCAGCATGGCACTGAAATTATACCCTGCCTAACCATTAAAAAAAATGCCATTTTAGAATGGTCAAATTATTAACCAGCATCAAGCAAAAAAAAACAACTAAGGAGATATGGAATAACTGGAATTGGATTAAAGACCAACACATTATTAAATCCTGTAGAAACCACAGCTATGTTTAATCAAGAGAAGAAAAGCATTTCCACATGACACAATGATGTAACAAGAACACAGGATTAGGTCTAAACAACTGTGTGGCCTTAAGAAAACCACTTGGTAGTGAGACTAATGAGACAAAAAGGCTTCGGTTTGCTAAGGAGCATGAAGAATGGACTGTGGAGCAATCAAAAAGGTCATGTGGTTTGATGAATGCAGATTGACCCTATTTGAGTGTTATACTGTAGGTTCATCAGGGTATTAAGCGAAGGCCATGAAGCGATGCACTCATCATGCATAGTTTTTACTGTACAAGACTCTGGAAGCAGTTTTATGATCTGGGGTTGCTCCAGTCAGGTCTAGGCTTAACATTGTGTGGGAATAAAAAGTCAGGTGATGAGCTGAATGGACTGATTGACCCGGTCATTCAAATCAATGGAATTTCCTTACTTGATAGCATGGGCATATTTCAGGATTCAAATTGTAAAAGAATTGTTCAGTGAGCATGAGAAATCATTTCACAAAGCTGAAGGTGGTCAGATGAAATCTTAGAGTGTGCGATTTCTTTTTCATACAGGCAGTGTATTTATTAATTCTATAGTACAATACAATTATCTTGAGTTAGAAGATCATCACTACCAAGACATGTGTAATAAAATTACACAGATATACTGTACAAGTTTTATTTACTAGACAGTGAAATGTGTGGTACAACGAACTTGTGGTACACAGGGGTTAGGGAGTTAGTGAGCTGCTTGGTAGTAGTAGATTGTTGAAGGAGCATCCTGTCATGACATTGATATACATATTTAATTAGTTGTTTTCTCCAATATTCCACTAATTCCAAGTTAACTATCTTGGTGGTCTGAAAGGTAAGGAAGATAAGGCAGTACTTTATTGTTTGTTTCCTATGTTTTGGCTCTTTTGCATTGTTTCTTTGGTGGTTGTCTGCACTCTATAATATACAGTATAGGACTCACCAACCACCGGTGAGTCTACAGTATGTGATATTGTGATCATATTTATCACCATGCTTGCCAATCTTGCTTAATTTCTTCCAGGATTCTGAGCAAATTTTTTATAACCTTTATTCTCTATTAAGTCAAACTCTGTTTCCCATGATCCTTATCCATTTCATAACTGACCACATCATTTGATTCATCACATAATTCATGTTCACATTCACTGGGCCCTGAACATGCACATGCACAGCTTTTCCCAATCACACGAACCCCTTTAAATAGCACAGATAATCTTCTCATTTCAGCGTGAAATCTCATTCCTGCTTTCAATTCCAAGCCTTACTGTTTCTTTTTGGTTTTACTTCGTTATAGTTCTATTTAGTTTATGCGTTTCAACAATTTGTGAAACAAATATTTTAGTGATTCAAATATTTGAATAATTTTTGTTATTTGTTAAACTTTAGAGACTGTTTTAAGTGAGATTTTATGAAGATCTGAAATAAAAGTGCATGATGCTGCAAATATTGAAGTAAGGATCACTTGATCTTCATTCAGAAGGAAAGAAGGATGGGTTTTGTTTTCAACTGAATGGCACCAATGTACTCATTACGTTATATTTTATTTGTTTTAATTGTTAGTTGTTCAATAAAAAAATATGTTACTGTTTTGGCTTTGAGTTTTGTTTGGTGCATTTTGAATTGTTTGCTAGTTTAGTTGGTGTGTTTTTGGTGCCCTTTGAATTTATAATATTCTTTCCTTTTTTGTTCGTTTCATATGTATGGTTACTGCAGTTGGGTGGTTTTTGGCTTCTTTGGAAAGAGCTCATGTTTTAAAACTCAAAGTTTAAAATGGACTGTTTTTTACTGTGCTTTATAGATGGTGCACCTTTTCTGGCTTTCATTATCAAAGAATGAACTCAATCATTGGAAAAGCCTTTGCTTAAGGAGCTGGTGTGAAGGTGATTACTTTAATGTTATATGCTATTACTGTATTTTCTTTAAATATGGCAGATATCTCATTTGCACAAGTTTTTTCTGTTTAAATGTAATCCTGTGTCAAATAATAATTGCGAAATGATGCATCCCTGAAATGATTGCAATATTACCTATGCAGTTTTCATTTCATTGGAGTTGATAAGTTGATATCAATACCTTTTATTAATTTACCTTTTTTTAACTTTCATCCAGGCCTGGACTGGCCATCGGGAGCACTGGAAGGATTCCCAGTAGCCTGGAAACTGATTTGGTCTGCTGCCAGCCAGCTGTGTTTTTTTTTAAATATATATTTTTCTGCCCACCCAATGTACTAAAGTGATGATTTACGGAATTGCCTTTCAATCAGTTGATAACAATATTAATGTTTTCTTAATCTGATTCTGTTAGCCTTAACTAGCATTGTTACGGTATATTCGTTCCACGCCTTCCCAGAGCAGTAACGTGTTTAAACAGACATGCTAGGATGTACTGTAGGGAAAGCGCCCAGGTGTAGCAGAAAGGGAAAGGGCATGTAAAAAAAGCGCTTCAAGAAAAAGCAGCGAAATGTTGCAAAATTTTGGATCTATTCAGGGCTTCAGGTGCAGGTCAGTTTCATTTGTAAATGACTGTAAATACAGCAAATATTAGATGTAGCGCCCCTGCTATCGACACTTAAAATACTGTATGCTAAAAGACATTAATATTATTTATTATTTATTATACAGTTAAGTTACATGAGTATTTTAGCAGACAAAAATCCACAGTCTTTTATATACTGTAGGTATGCTAGTGACTTTGTTTGCGTGAAATTTAATTGCACACTTAAGCGTGTTTTAAAAAATTTACAACGCCATGTACTTTTTGCATTTTGGAATGAACTAAAATTTTTACGTGTTATCGTGAAGTGCACAGAATGAGATTGTGTTTATTAAACAGATTTCAATTGCACACTACATCAAATGTACAGCGCCATCTGTTAAATTTTGAGATCAACTAATGATTTATTTTAGGGTCGATTTTTTATGATATAAGGGCATTGTCTATTTAAATTTCAAACGTCTCTTCCTGTGGGCCGATTGCGATGGAACAAAGCCTACAGTATACAGTACGTTACCTCAAGATCGGCCAAATACACCTGTGCAAACCCCATTAAAATGAGTTCAGGAGTTTTTACGTGATGCTTGCACAAACAAACAGACAAAGAGATTCCCAAAAACATCTTGATGTGTTCTGTTACTCATCTTACTAATCTCATGTTACTCTTGTCCAGGTAAAGAAGTATGCACACATTCTGGCATTGCATAAACTTTAAGTTACACATCCTGTCATGACATTGATATACATATTTAATTAGTTGTTTTCTCCAATATTCCACTAATTCCAAGTTAACTATCTTGGTGGTCTGAAAGGTAAGGAAGATAAGGCAGTACTTTATTGTTTGTTTCCTATGTTTTGGCTCTTTTGCATTGTTTCTTTGGTGGTTGTCTGCACTCTATAATATACAGTATAGGACTCACCAACCACCGGTGAGTCTACAGTATGTGATATTGTGATCATATTTATCACCATGCTTGCCAATCTTGCTTAATTTCTTCCAGGATTCTGAGCAAATTTTTTATAACCTTTATTCTCTATTAAGTCAAACTCTGTTTCCCATGATCCTTATCCATTTCATAACTGACCACATCATTTGATTCATCACATAATTCATGTTCACATTCACTGGGCCCTGAACATGCACATGCACAGCTTTTCCCAATCACACGAACCCCTTTAAATAGCACAGATAATCTTCTCATTTCAGCGTGAAATCTCATTCCTGCTTTCAATTCCAAGCCTTACTGTTTCTTTTTGGTTTTACTTCTTTATAGTTCTATTTAGTTTATGAGTTTCAACAATTTGTAAAACAAATATTTTAGTGTTTCATATGCTTAAGCAGTAATCCCAAAAGCTTTATTAGCAAAAGTATTACCAAAAGCCTTATTACCACTGTAGTTTCATAATTGGGGAAATTGTGAAAAGATCAGTTCTAATGCATAATTATGAGATTATCACAGATTATTGCAAATAATGTTGTGTGTATAACTAGGATACTTCAGTTAAATTCATTAAATATATAGATAAAGGTTATCGGAGATGTGGTTTTTAGAATGTATTCCAGGTTTTCTATTTTTATGCATTTCAGAAGTAGTGTCACATAATCAGATTTTTTTATCTTTGGTAAATAAATAAATACATAAATAAATAAATAAAATTCAGAGATCTTGTGCAGCTCGATTCCTCTGGAGGTGCTACGGATGTGTTGATATTCAGCACTGTGATCGCTCTCAACTTATCATTTTCATTGCACCACATGGAGTGGGAGCGGTGAAACATAAAGCAGCTGAGATATGAGTGAAGTGTAAAAGAGAGCAAAAGAGAGAGGGAGAGAGAGAGAGAGAATTCCATCAAAACAGATTGTCAAAGCAGATGGGGAGCTCCTTAAAAATAAGGCTAAGTTGTGTGACAAGGACTTTGATTAAGCAAACACATAAGTCCAGAATAAATAAAAATGAAGCATGAACCAGTGTTTGTAGTCTATTATTGCAGATTAGAATCTCCTTTACATAGGTCAAAATATATCACTTTCATGTGAGATTAATGCGTTTAGGATTGTTGACGCTTACAACCAAAGTCTCAAGTCTCTATTTATTGATATAATATCAGCATTGGCAATTCTTGGTCATGTTATAAATAAGAAAAATCAGTGAAGAATAGCACAACAGCATATCTTATATATATATAAGATATGTTATATATTTCATAATAATATACCTTTACACAGAAAACAAGATTAAAGGGATTTAAATGTAAGCTAACCAATAGCATTGTTGCCAAATGACAAGTGATGCTTATCTTCTATATGTGATGCCTATTTTCTATATGTGACTGTGTTATTTGATGAGTGATGCTTGCAGTGATCTGCCAGCTTATGCTTACCTTCTATATATGATGCTTATCCTTTACAAGTGATGCTTATCTTCTATAGGTGATGCTTATCCTTTATAAGTGATGCTTATCTTCTATAGGTGATGCTTGTTCTCTAGGTGATGCTTATTTTCGATATGTGATGCTTATCTTTTATAGGTTCTGCTTATTTTCTATAGGTGATGCCTATCATCTATAAGTGATGCTTGTCCTCTAGGTGATGCTTATCTTCTATAGGTGATGCCTATCATCTATAGGTGATGCTTATCCTTCATAAGTGATGCTTGTCCTCTAGGTGATGCTTATCATAGGTGATGCTTATTTTTATAGCTGATGCTTATCATTGATATGTGATGCTTGTCTTCTACAGGAGATGCTTGTTTTCTGTAAGTCATGCTTATACTCTAGGTGATGTTTATCTCTTATAAGTGAAACTTATCTTCTATAGGTGATCCTTATCTTCTATAGGTGATGTTTTTCTTGTATACTGTAGGTGATGTTTTTCTTCTATAGGTTATGTTTATTTGCTACAGGGGATGCCTATCTTCTATAAGTGATGTTTATCCTATATAGGGAATGCTTATCTTCTATAAGTGATGCCTATTTTGTAAAAGTGATGTTCATCCTCCTCAGGTGATGTGCATCTTCTATGAGTGATGCTTCTGGTCTATAGGTGATGCTTATCTTATCGTATAAAACATTATAGCAATTTTAATGCTTTTCAAATTTGAATGATTATCTTCTTCTTTGTCTTTCGGCTGTTCCCTTTCATGGGTCGCCACAGCGAATCATCTGCCTCCATCTAACCCTATTCTCTCCATCCTGCTCTCTCACACCAACTAACTTCATGTCCTCTCTCACTGCATCCATAAATCTCCTCTTTGGTCTTCCTCTAGACCTCTT
>JAQQZT010000019.1:14458521-14479809 GCA_030068275.1 Clarias platycephalus | reverse complement strand
GCTTGTGCAACGTGTCTGTGTGTGCGTTGATTTTTTTTGTGTGTGTGTGTGTGTGTGTGTGTGTGTGTGTGTGTGTGTGTGTGTGTGTGTGAGCATCTTTGTTTCAAGCCTGGATGAGTCAGAATTACAGCTGCAGCTCTCATCAGGGAGGCGTGCACAGATTAATGACTAACCGCAACTGACACCAGTGCTGGAACCCTGAAAAACCCGGCATTCAAACCCCACACATGCCATTAATATGCAATTTCAGCTGCAAATACGTGAAGCATTACAGCACGTCTCGCTGGGAAGTCGCAGGGAGGTGGATGATCCTGCTGAGAGAAAAACCCGCCCGCTCAAATTAGCCCGCGATGGGAGTTTAACAAGAGTATTGTCTTTCAGGAGAGTGAGAAAAACCACATTAATGCGGGAAGTGTTTCTTGGATGTTGCCACTTTTTCATAATTAAAAACACACAGTATTCAGCCATCTGTGCACTCATAAAAGTGTCGCTGAGAACATAGATTTATGACACCTATGTGGGTTTTACGGTTCAGAGTTTTTAATGGAGAGTGTATAACTTATTTTCTAACACAGTGCTGTTTTATAGTGCAAACAGTGCCGCTGGAAGTGTGGATCATTTTGAACTTAAGCCCTTAATCATTTTTAAAACAAGCACTGATTTTTTTTTTTTTTTCTATCTGGATGATTAATTTTACTTTACAGTACATATTCAGAATAAAATGATTATATTTGCCTCATTTAAACTTTATTTGAATGAGGGTCTTACCCAAGGACCCAAAAGTGGTAACCTGACACGGCAACCGAGAGCCATCACTGACCCTTTTGTTTGTCAGTATTCTTTCGTTCAAATGCATTTTTAAAAATATTTTATATTTGTAGCTTAGCATTCTTACAGCTCCAGTTTTCTCGGTTTCACCTTGAGCTCGGCGATCTCTCTGTCTGGAGTTTTGCCGGTTGTCCCCATCTACTGTAGGTGTTGTCCATGTTCTACACTTTGATCTCACCTGCCAAAAACATATGGCTGGTGGTACTGTATACTCTGATTTACCTGTAGGTATAAATAGTTGTCTGTGTCCTGTATTTACCTCAACCCTGACCAGGATAAACTACTTCCTAAAGATAAATAAATTGGTATATAATACATTAAATTTAAGAATCCTTACAATAATAAAAATATCTAAAATTGCAGTCACTGTGTATTAATCCTTTAAGCTGGATAAACTAATAAATATGTCATATTATTGGGGCAATGTATATCTATATGTTAGTATGATGATATTTGGTTATAAAAACATTAACCATTTTGATCTGCTAAATTTAACATTAAATATTATTTATTTTTTATTCCTTTTTTTTTTTTTTTTTTTTTTTACAAAAATGATGATCAATGATAAATTGATACTGCCAATCTGCACATGCTAACCTTTGGTTTAAAAAGAAATAATACTATTCTCGTATTAGCCGGTGTACACTGAGATAAATAATCATAAATTTTCTTGATTGGTTGAAGAATCTATTTAAGTTGAAGATGTGGTCAGGGTCACCTTGTAGAATTGAACCATAATTAAAATATTCAAGAAACTCCCTTTGTCAGAGGTCATCAATTAGGTGTAACAACAAATCAATATTGTCAAAAAAAGAAAATTATGTATTTAAAGTGGATGCTAGTGCTGCTTGGGAAATTATATTATATTAGAATAGTTTCCTGTGCTCAAATTCAGGTTTAACAAAATTCCCTGCACACTATTTGTAGCGCATGCAAAAATCTTAGGAAAAAAAAAAAAGAAAGAAAAATACTCTTGCTATAGTGCAATATTTTGGAAATTTTAAGCAGTTTGACAATGACATTTTAAACAACACTTGAAATTGAGATAGTGCTCTTGTTTAAAAAAATAAATAAAATTAACTCACATTTTTTCACTGGATTTTTTTTCACCCAAAACTCTGCATAGGTAGGCATCCTTTGTCTGATCTAATAGCTAATGATAGCATGTGGCCTATTCACATATTTTCTTCCTGTGACACAGACCTCAGTATGTCAAGCGCATGCCTACACACACACATACACACACAAATTCTGACATTTTTCTGTTAGCTGGGGCTTAAACAAGCCAATTAGATTTTTTTGTAAATTTTCCTTTTGTGACCTCCTATTAGACGATACCCTTCCCAAACTCGTTGCTCAGCTTTGCTGTTCTCAGATGGGCTGTGACTCATTTATGTAGAAATTGAAACAGTGCTTTTATATGAAGATTGTTTTAGCCAGAGCATTAACAGACACTCTTTGGAGAGCTCTGAGACTTGTTAAATGAATAAAAAATGATGGGATCTTTAAGTAGTTTTCCTCATGGTCCCATGGCTAGCTTTTCCCATATGGTCAAAAAATTTCAGATATGCCTATCCCTGCGGAGACATTTGGTCCACACAATATGAAATTCATGTTTTAATGTGCCTGTAAAATGTCTTAGAGAATGTGTAGCGAAATAAAACTCACTCATGATATGTTATTTGATATACTGCTAGCTGTAACATACTGCCAACATTAACTAGCTTGCTAAAAATATACCATAATGTAGGTAATGTTGGAATAGTAAGCAAGTTACTTATTTCAAAACTAGCTCATTTGGATTGGAAGTTTCCAAATATTACATTATCCAAAAAAGTTCAGTTTTATATATACTGTACCAGAACAATCAGGGTTAAGCTGTTTGCTAAGATTAAGCTAGCTTGAGCAGGCAGTAAACTTAGCTAAAGCATTCTAACACAAGATTTTCAAATGATGTGTCCCATTACACTAAAAGTAGTTAACACACAGACATTATCATTAACCTGTTTTAGCATCTTAGCGCCCAGGTTCTGAGGCAAAATTACAACTTGACCCCATGTGTGTTTGGTCTACGATGATGTACCCAATTTAAAACAACTGAGTTACGCATAGCTTTACATTTTAGCATTTCTACTCAAGTGGTGTTTTGTACCATAATTTGGATGGTTACACTTAGGTAAATTCTATGTGTTTTCCTGCTTGCCTCCTTCTTTCAGAAAAAATGTGGTTAAATACGACGTCCGATATTAGATCAATAACCAATCACTGTATCATTATCCTGATAATATGTCCTTCCATGATGAATGGGTATTTTCTTTTGGTTCAGTGTATCATTAATAATTAAAAAAAGAGTGAATAAGTACACATACAATACAATATTTTATTAGGCGGGACATCATATAGGGATTTTTTTTCCACAATGCACATTTGTGAGCAGGATCACGGAACAGCAAATCAGTTAAAGTTAACGCAGATCTGGAATGTAGAACACACCATGTGAATAATATGTACTTTATAAACTGATAACCCTTCAGTTTTTATGTTGTCTCCATTGGCTGGTTATATTATATATATATATTTTTTTTCTGTTTTTATAATCACTGTATATTAGGCAGCCTATGTGTGGCATTATGTTGACTATGTTCAGCGTCCAAAGGAAACACCATGAACACCACAGACAAACAAGATCTTCCATTCGTGCAAAAACAAATTTGCTTTAGTAACGCGTTGCTGGAATCGGGACGGTCCGCAGCTCCACAATCAACCTCACAGCAATCTTTAAGGCTCTACAAACACAACGAAAAGCATTGGTCAATATAAATATACGCAGTCCAGAATCCAAGTTCTCCATCTTCGTTCTTTTTAAATAGTTGTCCACTTTCATTCTCAGGTGAAAGATATATATATATATTTTTCCCCAACAATAAAATCCAAACGGGTTCCTCTTGCTCTGGTTATATAAGATTAATACACAAACTCCAGGGTCCATATTCAGCATATTATGAATACCTCCAAGCTCTTTAAAAAAAAAAAAGAGTCTGCAGCTGTTTAGAGCAATTAGAGGGGAAAAACTAAAAATCCAGAGAAGGTGGAGTATTTCCATCCGCCCATGAGATTTCCTCGCTCTAGTTTGAGATAAACCCGGTCCTCCCTCTCCACCATCAGTAGCACTCCGTTACTCGCCGCCTCCCTCGTGACGTCCTGGTCTCCGGCGAACGCAGATATGATGGGGTACTCATTGTGCATCAGGTTCACCTAAAGAGAAAAAAAAACATCATGTAGACACAAAAATGTGACATTTATCTGAATATTTATCTTTTCTACGTTTAAAGCTAATATATGGAGTGACTTGAGAGCATCATTTTAAAGAATTGTAGGTGTTCAGAATTTAATTTGCATACAAACCACATAAATATTTAATGTCTCACCCTTCTGGTACAGAGACATGTAAAGCTGTTCTGACGGCTTACAGTAGTACAACATCTTACTAGGACATTTTGTCTTGTTTTCTCTTTAAATTGGTCTGTATATACAGTAAATCCTATTAAAGGCAACTTAATCCCTAAATAACAGAGAAACCTGCACATATTGGGCACCATGGTGCTAAAGGGACCCTGGTGTGAAACTAACCAAAAAATACTGCTGATGTTCTACAGAAACCTCATATCTCCACAAATAAACATTGGGGCTGTAAACAGTCTCTACTGGCCTTAATAACTTCACTCGCACATTTTCTTTAAGGGGACATTTAGTGCCAGGGAAGCCGACAAAGCAAAAACGAACACTTCTAATATTCTATCAATTTAGACAAACATTCATAAGAGAGAATTTACTCACTAAGATTTAATTTAGCATGGAGCTTTTCTTGTGTATACCACAGATGCATGCTCATCTGTGCTTCTGTTCTAAATTAAACAATAAAGCAAAAATCCACAAAAAAAAAAAAAAGAAATCTAAATCTGCTTTCCCACATGCACTAAATATGTAAAATCCTTTGAAAGCTTGGTTATTATTCACACCAGGCATACAAACCAAACCAGGTTAATCGGTGCTTCTTTAAAAAGAGAATTCAATTGTGTAGGTTGCAATTTTCAATCCATACGTTCCTTTATAGGTTCATTCGAACCATAATTTCTATGTAGGTTACACTCTAACACAAATCAGGGTGAAGATTACAACTGTTCAATGTCAAATGAGCCCTACCAGCTTAAATCATTAATATTTAATATTCTCACCTGAATGGTTTGTCTGTTGTAGACTTTCACCACATGGAAGCTGAAACTGTAAATTCCCCTCCGCGGTGCAGTGAACACGCTGGCCTTCAAGTCAAAATGGTTGCCGATGTTCACTAAAACCTGACAAAAGCAGCACATGGACGTTTTAAACTCTTCATGTAAAACTCTTCACTTATAGTCTGGTTTCATCAGACTGACTTTTAGATCATGGTTATAAGTTCTACAGTAATTGACTGCAATACCTCTTATTAATTTATGTTTTATATATATTTACATTTGAAATCTCTTTTTATATTCTTTACAGAATGGTTATACAAACTTTGACAGATGTTTCACATTATACACATTCTTTACATCAAAAACATAAAATAAAACAAGGTTTCATTTTTTATGGTTATTTTCCCTTCACATCTAACATAAAATAACATTTACTGACACCTGACTCAACTAATTCCTTTTCATGTTTAAATTTTTTTTTTTACACATAAATATTTCATTTTCCCTCAGATTTTTTTCAGATGATTAACATATTATTTGCATTTAAATTACCCTGTGCAATTTCTGAATTACCAGGGCATAACAAACTAAAATGGAGCTTCCCCTGTTTATCATAAGCAATCCCACATTACTTTGGTAATTACATCAAAACTTATGTAATTTTTTTGTTTTTAAATCCCACGCTTTGATAATTTTGAACACATAATTTTGAATTTTAGTGAAGAACAAAAAGCATTGCAGCGCAACAATAAATCTTAATTTGCTCTAAAGAGTGTATAACAGAGGACTTTTAAAAGTTTGACACTAAAAACAATCTGTCTGTACACTATAAACAAAGAAATTGTAAAATGAACATCTAATGTATTAACTCTTGTAATATTTAATTAACTGTAAATGAATTTCATATTTGCAATTAATCCAGTGTACGTTTTTATTTTTGTTGTTTTTTTAAAGGACATTTGGTCAAATCAGTACACATGGCATGATTGCACCAAAAAAGTATACCAAGATATGCTATGCAATATGCTATTTTTGTCCATATTGTCATTCACCTTTTGTGTATATCTTTATACATTTAGAGGTCCTCATGGAAAATAAGCATCATTTAGACAATAAAATTTTGCATATGTTCATCTAACTCAAGAGTTTAAACAGCAATGTACAAGTTAAACTGATGAGGACAGGACATTCAACATTGTTAGAGAAGGATTGTGCTTTGTATTATCTGTAAGTACACTGTGGGTGGATTTATTTATAGTAATAAGATTTTTCATCCTTCATCAATAATGCAAGCGAATAAAAGGCAACATGAACAGAACTGCATGCCAAAATACTGTATGCCAAAATACAATTCAACTCATGCTCTAACACTTCTGTTAGTCCACTACGCTGGTCATTTATTATTAATTCAAAATTAAATTTAGGCAAATGGGATTAATTTAGCAACATACGTGGTATTTCAGCATAAATAGTAAATGCATAATTCACAAGGGATGACTACGATCTGAAATATAAGTCACCCTGTTATTGGAAAAATTTAATTAAAAACACCATAAGTGCTAATTTTAATATTATAGAATTACAGAACCTGACCGGTATAGGTGTTAATTTAACATTCAATCTCATCTTTTTAAGCTTTCCAAAATGTAATCGTTTCACAATAAAAACATTAAAAGAGCTTATATGCTTTACGCAGTCAGAAAACAAGACCTTGTACGTTATTTACCACTGCAGGTGTAGTGTATAGTAATTCCTAAAATCCACAAGCATAAAAGAAGTTATAGACCTGGTCAAAGTAGATGGTGGTGGAGGTGTTGCTCATGTCAGACGGCTCGTGATTGGTGCCCCTGATGGCCGAGAATGCAACCCTGGCACTCCCCGAGCGCACCGAGATGCCAAGCGCTGACGTCACACCGCCGTCCGAGGACGGGTTCGAGTCGCACACCACCAGGCATTTCCCCTCCAGGACCACAGGTTCTGTGTCGTTCTGACCCAAAGAAACACCGACACCAAGCACCATGAGAAGAGCAAAGATTAGCACCAACATCTGTGCGGCGCAGCGTCCCATCATAATCACAGAGGGAAGGTTACCAATCTGTTAAATCCAACTCCTTTGAGGAATTCTTATGGCGCTAATCGCCTCCTCCGTTATCTCTTTTGCTTGTCTTTTTTTCTTTCCTTCTTTTTCTATTTCTAACTGATGCTTGTCTTTCCCTTGTCCTTCTCAGCTGATATTGAAATCTTCAGAGGACTTGTTTGATATATTCTGAAGGAAAAAACAAACAAAAAAAGCACAGTACAGATTAAGTTCAAAAAGACCAAAACCTCTACAAAGCACTAGGTCCGTCTTCCATGCAGGTCTGTTCTCATAAAGTTTGCAAAGCATCTCAAATTTACAAATAGTCATTTAAGCAACTTTTAAAACATTTCATTCATTTGACACTTCAACCAGGTTCACTTCACCATCATTTGTATCTTTCATAGAACATCAACTTTATCCCATTGACTGCACTATAAATAGTATTATACTTAACTACTGTAGAGCCTTAAATCCAGCATGATATCAAGTCATTAAAATATCATTACATGCAAATTCCCTTGCACATTTACAATCCACAAAAAATGCTTTCTCTAGCTGTATATTCTCCTTTTTAAGTCTTTTTTTTTTTTTTTTTACCTGTTAAATCCATTGCTGTGTGGGACATCTGCGTCCTTCTGAGGCAGAGAGCAGAATGGAGAGAAGTCGTCCTCCCCTTCATTCCTTTATAAGGACAATTCCCGCCCAGTTTCAGGATTATACACACACACACACACACACACACGCACACACACAGAGTGCCGGAACGCTGGATTTCTGTAGACTTCCTTGACATGAAATCACCCAGTCAACCAAATTCATGAATAAATAAATCATCTTCTTTTTTCCTCCCTATTTTTCATAACTCTCCAAGTCAATGAAATCTAACGCAGTCTAGAAATCTTAAAGCAAATGTGCAAAATTTATTTTATAATAATAATAAATAAAGAGTTTAGAGAACGACGAGGCAAAACAAAGGTGATCAGTATGATAATGTGTAAATTAATTACAGCACAAAACAAGGAGGAATTCATGTTGTGTGCTTGTCAAGAGTGTTCTCATGCTTCTGTATTTTAAAGACCAGACCATTAAAGGTGCTTTAGCTCCATCCAGTGGAATGGAATGTGGTGTTCAGCTCTCATTGATGGAGCCATTAAGCAGCTTTCTTACTCTTTAAATTTTTCACTTTCAAGTATTTATAACAGGCAGTTTTAACTGAATTGGGGGATCAGAATAGGCAGGATTTTTCTCTTTTGTCCTAGGGGTTTCCACATTAGATGATAAAAGAATTTGTAACATTGTGGAAGCCCTTAGGAGTTCTTCTACTACTACTTCTTTACTACTTAAAAAAATACCCCAGGTAGATTGTCTTTAAAAAGCTACAACTGTTAACCAGCTTGAGAACCCAGAAGAAACATTTTTAATTCCTTGGAGGGCATACAGACAAATAGGGTGGGGTGTTGGAGACCTTTGAAACATCTATTCAGAATCCCCAATACGAAGAGTGTCGATGATCAAAGAGGGTTGTTCAGTTGTTAAGGGTTCTTCAGTTATCTTGAAGAGGAAACGTTGTATACACAACCCTTTTAATATAAAATCTTTATTATCAAAAGAAGCTTGGGGGGTTGTTAATGGTTCTATGTAGATCCTATGTCAGCTTGTTTCTCTATTAGAAAATGTTCTGAGTAGAACCCATTAGAAAGCTATGAACCTTTGATTGAAGGAATCATTTTGAAAACACTTGAAGAACACCCTGTTTCTAAGAATGCAGAAAACTAAGGATCCTGAATGGATGGAGGGAGGAATGGATGGATGGATGGATGGATAGATGCTATGTGGCACTCTATTGGGTGAAGCTTTAAGTGGCATATGTATAATTATTAGGAAAACTAAACATTAGTTAAATCCCTTCTGACACCTAGACAGGTTCTTTGAACTACGTATCCTAAGATTCTTTAGGGAACCATATTTTATTAAAGTACCACCAACCAGACAGATAGATCAAACAATATGTTAAAGTTCTTTAATTCTCTGAAGTTTTCCTTATCTAGAACTGTTTTTTTTTTAAATGCTAAGAACCCAATAACTACAACAACTCAATAATTATATAAACAGAAACATTAAATATTAGATTTTAAAAACACAAGACTAATTCAGGATGTTTGTATGTGACTAGTGAGTGTAAAAAAGTAGGAATGGCTGCATAGGTAATGTGAGTTTCACCAAGTACTGTAATTTATTAAAACCTTCTTACAGTCACATATATTATGAATGTGTTACGTGATGCAGTGTGATTATACTGTACAACACAATGAACTGTAATCTTAAAATTACAGGCGTTAACTGAGAAAAAGTGTTAATTAAAATAACCCATGCAGACATACTTGACCATGTAAGATCACTAATTAATGAGAGTTGACAAACTTATTGTAAGCGCCTTGACCTCCTTGTGTTATATTATGGCATTTTAAAAAGGCTGGGCCAAAGGTTTTAAAGAATGTGATTTTCAGTTCGACAGAGTGTGTTAAGACTGCTGAACCATCACTTAACCTCTTTAATTAACTGTCACTCTGAAGTTACTAATTGGGAATATTATATAACCTATGTCACATAACTATGACTCATTGTAGATGCAAGTGGGGGGAGGTCAAGTATCTTTAAACTATTCTTTTAATTGCTGACCTGCTCATGCTATATAATTTCTTCCTCTGCCACGTTCATCTGTGTATCAGTGAAAGTGCTTTTTGGGTAATTATGTTTCTCAAACAAGGTTCCAGAATTCCTCGCTAATAAGAACACCTACTGACTTAAAGCAGCAGTAAGGCCTGTATCAGAGCATTGTTGAATTCTCAACTCTGTAAGTTTTGATTAATATTTTATTACTACATGAACTGAAATGTTGCATTGTTGCTTAACCCATATGAGCCCAGACCCACTTCTCCTTTCCCTTTTCTCTTAAGGGAAATTATAGACCAAATTACACAGACCAAATGGACCACATGGAATGCATGTTGAAAGACATCACATGGTATTTTCACCGGCAGTTTTAGAGTTAAAAGCCTTGTGACATCTATCACAGCTGTATTTTCTTAAATTGAACAGCCAGAACAGGTTAAATGTAAAATATTAGATGTTATTAAATTATTAGAAATTTGGAAATGATGTCATGAATACACAGATTGTCACATCTGAATGTTCATTAGATGTCACTTAGGGACTGAGTTAAAGTCAAGGATAAAACAGAATAAGGAACTTTCTAGAACATTTAAAAAAAATTTGACAGTAAAACCATGAATTTAACTGACACAGAATGAAAATGAGAGATGGTTTCTTACGTCATTTGGCTGTGCCAGAACTGCCTCCAGAATTGTCATTTTACAACCCAAACACTTTCCGCTCCTTTTGTAGGGACATCTCAGTCAGTAAGGACATGTCAGTTGTGGCTTGTTGCAGCCAATTATATGCATTTATGTGATTTATTTTGGCATCTCGAAAGCAGATTTTTTTTCTTTAAAAAAATCTTAAAATCTTTTTTTTTTGTCTGATTAGGAAGGTGACATTATGGCTTGTTAAATAAAAGTTGATAACAGTTTGTGCTTCTCCACTTCAAGCCCAAAATAGATTTCTCTATTTAAAAACTAGATGACTGGTTAAAAATGGTAATTTAAATGCCACTACAAAACAAAACCATTTCAGTTTGAAAGTCTAATTCATAGCCATAAAATAATTATTAATATTTAAGCACTAAAATGTATCTGATATCGCAATTCAGTCCTCTCTGGACAACTGTAAACATGGACTTTCAGTAGCTGTTATGAATGCTTTGGGTGCGTTCTGACACCTTGACATGTACTAATATCAGAAGAAATAAACTGTATGATCAATTTCCCAATGCAATCTTAAAAATAATAGTGTAAGATGCACAGAAAGCAAAAGTATAAAAACTTCAAAATTTAACAGGAGGTAAAATCTGTGTACTGTATTACAATTTGAGGATTAACACAAAACATATACAGCAAGGGCATTATGACAACCAAGTTTCTTTCTTTTTTTGAGTTTTGTTGCACTATAACAATGCAGTAAAATAACAATGATTGTTGAAGATCACAAGAAACTCTTAAAAACAAAAACAAAAGATTACAATACAGGATCAGCCTTCACTTCTACCAGTTTCATCCAACTGCATATACAATATACACTATACATACACAGGTGCTTGTGCTTCTCTTGAATTCTCTTGTAACATTATTTTTCTGATTATTTTCTTCATATTACAAATATTACTGTAAGTGCATCACGGTTTTCAATGGAGCAAGAGAAAAAAAAAAGAGAAATATTGGTTTGGAAGTAAAACTGAAGGTTACACTGTAAGAATCCCACAGAGCTTTGTTACAAATATCATGTGGTCTTCACACAACGTGCAATTCATATACTGTCCTATTTCACAGAATGTATTGCAGACTACCTGTAGTTCATGAATGCTGTGGTAATGGCAGTGGCAATAACATAGCGTAAACATGCTTTTTCTTGCTTTCAAAAAAATACATAAAAAAAAAGTCCAGTCACGGCAGCTGCTACTGTACTGTATATAGTCCAGCATCAGTAGTGGCGTTTCAAGATGCGTCATCTTTTGCTATGTTACCTGGTTCATGCCGTGATTTGCTTAAAAAGTAAAAAGTCAATGCTTCCAAAAGAAGGAGGCGTATCAGTTTTCAAATGAAACATTTTATTATAGACAACCTTGTGCTTCACAGGAAAATAATATATACTTTACTGGAAGGAGAGAAAAAAAAGTTGCACACTCTAAGATTTCATTTAAACACCTTCATCACTCTTCCACAATGTAAGAAGTATATTACTTTGACCAAGCCTGGAATATTCCTGTGCTATCAGAAAAAAAGAAATGCTCCAATGACGTGACAACCTGGACATTCAGCACATGAAGGTCATCATTATATTCATGCATACATACATTGCATGCATTCATACTTAATGTTGCTGAGCCTAGACCTGACTAACTGAAGCAACCCTAGACCATAGCACTGTACAGTGGCCACTATGTATAATGGGTGCATCACTGCATGAGCTTCTCTTCGGACCCTGAAACTCCCATTGCTCTGAAATAAAGTAATTTTTTAATTATCGGATCACATGATAATTTTTTCATCGCTCCAAAGTCCAATTATTGTACTCTCTAGCCAATTAAAGCATTTTTTTCTGATGAGTCTCACTAACAAGTGGCTTTCTTATGGCCACACAGTTCTCCTCACATTGTGTGCATATGGAAATGTCCTTACTTTCACTATTAAACGTAGTTCTGGTTTTTACTATTGATTTTTTTTTTTTACCATACAACAATTGCTTGATTTTTTTCTGACCATGTTTTTTTTCCACAAAGCTGGTGGTTCGGCACTACCCTTCCAGGTTTTGATGTGTTGAAAGGGTCATAACCCAGTTACAGTAATTTCCAAACTCCTTAGTTATTTCCTTTTTCGATGCAGCCAAATAATTTGACCCTTCTGGAATGTTTACTTTTTTTGGCCAGGCAGAGTATTACAATATATTAAACGGATTTTTATGCATCAGTAGAGATATTGTGGGTTCTATTTCATTCTATTGAGTATATTATTAAAATTTTTCCCAACCAGATGATGTTTTACATATAAACCATCATCTCTCTACATTCCATCTGTATTCATACTTTTGAAGCACTAATATTCATCCCACCCTGATATAAGGAATGTAAGCTTATATGTCAACCATCTTTCTAAAATGGCACACACATCATATCTGTAGTTAAACAACAACTTTGATCTGGCCTATAAACAGATAAATTCTCACTTGTGGAGCTGTAGCTGCAGTCTCTATGGGCCTTGGCTACCTTTCTGACAGCCATCACGCAGCGTGTAGTGACAAGCGATGCAGAAACTGACATTAAAGCCCCGAGAGCACTCACTCACCCACAGCTTGGAGAACGGCGAGAAAACATCAGAGAACATGAAAATGTCACGCTGAGAGGGCACAGGGACTCGTATTCACAAACCTCGGGGCATCTTACTGCACCGCAGATCTTAAGCCATGTGAAATAAAAGTCATGCACTACTGTCTGTAACAATTCACTTCAACAAACAGCATCATCTTTACCCTTCACTATGTTTTCAGCCGTCTGTTCCTCCAGAGTCTAAATAAAGGCGCGATAAGTTATTTACTGGATAAGAGAACAGTAAAAAAAATAAATGTGCCACAATTTTCTCACAGTATGGATGGATCTATGGCTTGGGTTTTCTGCCACCTCACAAAAACATGCCACTGAATTTTTGTGTGTGTGTGTGTGTGTGTGTGTGTGTGTGTGTGTGCATGGTGCTCTGCGTGGGTATATTCTCACCTCACATCCAATGTTTTTTTGGATAGACTCTGGACCCACCACAGTCCTGACCAGAATAAAACAGTTAATTAAGAGAAATTAATGAAAGCAAGTTACTGAAAAGAACTATAGAAATATTAATTAATTTTAATTTACTCTTCCTAATGTTACTGTTTCTATAGTGTGCTTTCGATTTTCCTTTGTGTAAAGAGAGCAAGAGAGCGAGAGAAAGAGAGAGAGAGAGAGTGTGTGTGTGTGTGTGTGTGTGTGTGTGTGTGTGTGTGTGTGTGACGGAGAGAGAAAGAATGGGAAAGAGCTGAAGGAGTGACTGCTATATGAGTCATGCTATAATTTGGGGTACCTTTCATGTCTACTAATGATGATTACACCAATGAGCCATAAAAAGGTGACATGAACAGTGATCAACAACTATACAACAAAGACTGGTGACAGGATCATGGGCACCCAAGGCTCACTCATGCCCACCCGGACCAAAGGCCAGTCCATCCGGTCAGAAAAGGTAACGCAGCACAAACTCTCCAAAATAAATCACTGTCACTATAGACCACCACACATCGAGCCCAGCAGGTAAAGAGCGCAAGGCCACCGACCCGGCTTCCAAATAGATCCCAGTCGAATAAAGTAACCATTGGATGCGCTGGACAAACAAGTCTAAAACCTGTCGATGGAATGATCTGATGTGCCGACCCAGAGAAAGTGAAAAAGTCTATCTATCTATCTGGACATAAAGTATTTAAATACAGTATATTTAACTGAGAACATTTATTTAAATTATATTTTTAAATGATTATTGTTAACGTTCATGGTTTTGGGTCATTATTTGGAAAATCAATAAAAAAAATAAAATAAAAAAAAAACATGGTTACTACTATAAAAATATCAAATTCTCAAGATGCACTTTTCTGTGAAATTCTAACACAATTTCCATTAATAGGCAAAACAATGTTTTTAAAGAACCTTTTCAGAATAAATAAGATTATCATCAGTGAACATAGAGTGGATGGTCCTGCCATCCAGAGGGGAATGAAAAAGAAAAAGATGCAGCCTCTTCATTATCTCCTCAAAGCACAGACACGAGCAATTAAAACAATTACTGCATGTCAACTTCAGTATTCAGAGCAAGTAGATCTGAATAGTTTCTAGTAGACTGTTCTTACGACATTTCAAAATGTTTATCGTATTCATTTTTAAAGTAAATAAGAATACATTGAACATACAAATAATTATTACTGCTAGTAGACGCACACATATCAACAGACCTGCGCTGACTCGCGGTTGAGTGTAGACCTCTCCAACATGGCGGAAGTTTTGGCGTCGCGCTCTAATGAAATACTGCCGGTGGAGCCGCGTCGGCCGAATGAACTGCGTTCCGGGTCGTGGTGTTGCCATAGTTACCGGACGCGACCACGCTTTCCTGTTAACAAATTCACGTAGATTAACGGGTGGTTTTTTTTTAGATGCTAAAGCGAAGCTAATTCAGTCTACAACAGAAGGACCGATATGAGCTCACAGAGGTACGCTGAACAGTTACGTTTTTTTTTTTTTTTTTTTTTACAAATAGCATTTGTTTTATCTGCATTTGTTTTAACTAACAGTTAACCCGGAAACGACCTGTACAGTTGTGTTATGGGTGATCAGTGAATAGTGTTAAATAAACCTACTGTATACAGTAGTACATATACAGTATATGCATGTTAGATTAAATACAAAGTGTTGCATTAGCCCATACAGTGTTACATTAACCTAGATAGTGTTATATTATTGTACTTCAATAACCCACAGTGCTACATTAGTCTATACAGTGTTAAAGTAGCCCCTACCATGTTTGTAAAAAAATAATAATAATAAAAAAAAGTTTCATTAACACTTTAAATGTTACATGTATTTCACCTAGAGTATGTAAACAGAACATTGTTTGTAAGGTTACAATTAAATGTGCAACGTCTTATTGTTCAGTATGAAGCATTATAACCATCCCGTTAATTCAACACATTTACTCTTTAAATATTTGCTGAAACTATTTACAGTATGCCTTCTTTTTACAGGCTGAAACAGGTTATGGTCCAGCGATCATCAGCGAATCATAAATGTCCAGCAAAATCAGTCAGAAGCTCTAAAAACTATTTAGAGAAGTAAGTCACAGGTGTAAACTAGCAGTGGCTGTGGGATTGTGTGTAACTAAGGTATAGATAGCTTCAGTCCACCAGGTCATTTTAAAATGCTACTGACAGATATTAGTCTTTCCATCTAAAATCAATAGTTTAGTTTAAAATACACAAACAAAGAAAAGTTATATAAAAATCTATATAATATAGCATTAAGATAACCAAATATATGACTTTGTTTTAACTTGAATGGGATTAGGTTTCCACCAGAGATCACTGAGAAGATCATTTCATATTTGGATCCAGGATCTCTCTTCTGCCTTGGCTTCGTCAACAAGCATTTCCATGAGCTGGCTGAAAACAAGTAAGTTCTCCCCTAAGTCGTTTTAGTTTTGCTGTGTTAGGATTGATATCCTGCACCAACACTAAGAAAACAAACAACAACAAAAAAAAAGGTTTCATGACATGATGCAGAGCTACACTAGAAGCGATGTTAACATAGATCAAATATAAGCAAATTAGGCAGCATGGTGCTGTAGTGGTTAGCACCGTCACCTTGCACCACCAGGGTCCCGGCCAGGCTCGATTCCCATCTCTGTGTGCATGGAGTTTGTATGTTCTCCCCGCGCTTGGTGGGTTTCCTCTGGGTACTCTGGTTTCCTCCCACAGTCCAAAGACCTGCAGATGAGGCTTACTGGCGTTTCCAAATTGCCCGTACTGTGTGTATGTGTATGTATGTGTGTGTGCCCTGCGATGGATTGGCACCCTGTCCAGGGTGTTGTACCCTGCCTCGTGCCCTCGTGCTCCTGGGATAGGCTCCAGGCCCCCAGCGACCCAGAATGTAGGATAAAGCGGTATAGACGATGAGTGAGTAAGTGTATGCAAATTACTGTAGGTATGTCAGAATAAAGTGAAAACTGCTGTCATCTGCTTCCAGTAAATTCCCCATGTCAACCCTACAGAACATATTGTGTCTTATCCCCAATTTAGATTTTTTGGGCCCAAGCTCTATGACATCAGCACAATGATGACATGGCTATGACATTATTGCAATCGCCACACCACACACAAGCACACACACTACACACACCACAAACGTGCTCAAAGGGCACACAGGTTGTGTAATGCGTCTGAGTGGCAATGGCACAGGTGTTTGGGCGCACCCATCGTTGCATGGAACTATATTTTTGTTAGTTTTTTTTGTTTGTTTTAGGGAGGACCTATACACCAGCAACTGATGACAAGATCATGGACACCCAATGCTCAAAAATGCCTGCAAGAACCAAAAGACAGCTCATCCAGTTTGAGCCCAGCGAAAAGCCAATGCAGCACAAATCAGATTTAAAAATGTCAATGCAGCCACGATAGACAGTCACCAGAACACCCAGTGCACCACAGCCCACCGATAGATCTGATAGATCACCCATGGCCAATGCATGGATGCCCCACACATTCACCACATGCACACACCAGAGGCCCTGCCTAACCACGCCCTAAGGGGCCGGACCCAACCCAGTGGAAAAAGGGCAACCTGAAACCTAGGTGGTTTAATTTTTATTAGTTTCAATCAATGCCTGCTCAGTGTACATATGATCTTGTAAATTTAACTTGTTAAAAATCGAATGTCCTAATGTTGACCAAAACTTTTTGGTTGTTTACTAAACTTTTGTAACATTGACATTCAACCAGATTTTAAAGGCTGCTACAAACATTATCATATATATTACATTTAGCCCTTTAAAGTTTGGAAAGACGGGCCTGGGAGATGGGATGATACATAAATCTTGCTATTAAAAAAAAATTATTCTAATTGTCCAAGGTGGCTGCCATTGTAATAGTACTGATAGTCATACTGTCTCCTAAACCACATTAGCTAATCTGTGTATGACCTCGCTAAAGAACCAGATGTACTGTAGGTTAAAGCAGATAAAGAAAAATATTTGGGGCCGAGATACACTTCTATTTCTTCATAACACTGTTGGAGGTAAAAAGTCCTGAAGCTCCAGAACTAAAGAAGCGTCTGATATCAAACCTGCCTTGGCTAACTGAACGGGATTTGGAATAAAGAGGACATTATTTTAATGTGATTTTATCCCTAACCATTCATTAAGTGTAGATCAGAAAGGGTTAAGTAAATGCATGCCAATTTTCGACACACAAAGGAGCTTTTAAACCCAATTATCTGTCACTCCTAATAATGAACTGTCTATCCCCAGCGCCATGTGGTATCGCTTTTACACCTGGCAGCGAGCAAAAACGAAGACATCCAGGCTAATAAAGGATGTGACAGATGGAGTGGACATGGCCAGCATTCGGGAAAAGCCTGGGGGATACTGGAGGAGAGTTTTCTTTAAAGAACTGACCCGTCATAATGAAAGCTGGGAGAGAAAACTAAAAGCCAATCATTCTTACACTGGACTGCCAATTCGAACAGCTGAAGTCCTCAGGTGAGCAATGAAAATAGACATTCGTCATAAACTCTTTTTTTTTTTTTGCTTGTTTGTTCTGTGTCCCTCCCAGCCCCCCAGTTGCACTAAAATTAGATTTGTCCTCTGTTATGGCCTTATGTTCAGATCGGGTCAGAGCTACCCATAGCTTAATAGCTTTAGTGTCATCATTTTAAAATATTCCAGAGATTCCTTTATGTTGAGAGCAAGATGATAACATTAAAACAGTTGATGTAAAAGTGAAAATGAAAGGTGATTCTCTCTCTTGTTTTCTCCCCACCAACCACAGACAGAGACCCTACAACTTTGTGTCAATCACACTCTTATACTTATACTATAAGCAAGATAGACTTTTCTGTATGTAGGATCTTTAATCATACAGTTGTATTACTACAGTACAGAATCTTAAAGGATAGCATCCACAAGCAATCCCGCAAGGCATTGCTAAGTAGTGAACGCTGAAGGGTTGAGATGTTAGCCAAACATGCCAGAGTCATCCAGCACATTTGCTAATTGGCTCAGTCTAATTAGAATAAATCTCAGGAGCGATCATGTGGCTCACACATGGTCGACTCTTGTTTTGTTTTCTGACAGCAAAAATGCCGCTTCTCCAAAAACCCGAGCCATGTTAAAAGTCTCTGAGGTTCAGACTGTGGTTTCATCTCTCTGCTAATTAGTCTAAGATCTGTGTGTTTGTGAAGTATCGTCCTGACAGAGCAGATCCACAGTAGATGTGTTTGCTGTCTTGTTTTAGTTTTGTATCAGAGAGCAGTATCTGTGAAGCATAGAGATACAGAGATTGATATAAAAAAAAATAATAAAACAGCAAAAATCACAGCTATGTTTAATGGTGTAAGTAAAAGCATTTCCACATGCACAATGCGATAAGAACCCTCCGGATCGGGACTAAAGAGCTGCGTGGCCATAAGCAAACCGTTTGTAGTGAGACAAATCAGGAGAAAAACTTTAGATTGCTGGGAAGTATAAAGTTTTGACTTATTTGACTTATTTGACTTATCTTGACTCTATTCTAGAGTGATGGCCGCACCAGTGTAAGAAGGGAAACGAACAAACTCATCATGCATAGTGTCCACTGTACAAGCCTCTGGAGGCGGTGTTATGATCTGGGGTTGCTTCAGTTGGTCAGATCTAGACTCAGGGACGTTATGTGGCAATAAAATTGTCAGGTGAATGATAATCTTATCACATCAAAGGAATTTTTTCCTTCAAAGAATTATAAAGGAAGAGCTTTACCTCTGACTCTTTCAAAGAGACAAAAATGCTAAATAACCTTCTCATAGAAAATTTCACCTGGATTTTAATCTGTTTGTGAAGAATTTACTGTACCACAAATTTACTCTTTTAACATTAACAATAATTAAACCTAATGCATTAATCCTAGGTATGTATCTTACTGCAGAGACAAAACTTGACAATGTACAGTGCAATAGGTAATGTATAATGTTTCATGCAATAAGGTCCATAAGGACACCTGATGTCTTCAGACTTATTCATTGTTCCTTTAAAGGCCACATCTCAGCTCCTTCCTCCACCCATTTGGGAAAGCAAGGAACCAAAGCACACCTGACGATCCTTGCCGCTGTTTTAACCTCTGATTAGAGCTGCCGAGTCACTCGATTTCTCAACCCTGAGGTCTTGTGCAGTGCAGAGGGAGTGAAAGTAATTGTTCTACCACTACGAAGGTTTTGTCAAATCGTGGAAATAAATTGCTTGGCTCTGTCCTCGTGCCCAGACAAATCCCTGTCGGCTCGCTGGGTTTACAGAGGCACAGAAGGATGAGATTTAGCTCCGTAATAATAGTCTCCACTCTCTCCGAGACACAAACAACAGCTATTAAACCTCTATGGGATTCAGCACTTCTGCCTTCGTTTCTTTCACTCTGATTGATGTCATCGGGTGCCACTGCATCACATTAGCTATTTCCTCAACTTCATGCCTCGATTTAGACCTCAGCAAGTGGCTTGCTTTGGAAGTGGTCTTAATTTGCTTAATATACTATAGAAAAGAATGATGGTGAGATTATTGAAAGAATAGTTTTGTTTTAAGCAAACTATTGAAATGTGCATAATTCTATATTTCTTCAGTTTTTAGTCAAGTAGTCAAGACACATTTTGGACATTTTTAAACTACAGTAACAACACAATTTCCTCTATGAAATTTCTGTTTGTGTTTATGATTACGCTGATTCTGGGTGTATTTATTTTCCATGCTGTCATCAGGGGTTTTGATGTCACGTGGGAGATCATAGTGAAGGAACCAAGTGGACGTGAGAACAGGATTCATTCTACCGACGTGTTCTTTGGTGAAGCATCTATGGTGGTTCGGTGGAACTCAGGAAACTGGCCAAATCTTTATAAACCTGTTACACTAGAGGTACTTGGAGTGAGGCTTGTGCCCATTAAGTGTCCAATCGCATTCAGGTAAGACTTTTTAAAGAAAGAAAAAAGTCCAAAAATGAAATACGCACACGTTTCTTCTTGAATAGATAAGCCATGCTTTGTGACTGAAATTTGCATCTCGCCCTAGAAATATAAGACTATGTTGCTAATGACAAAGGAAACCTTATTGTTATAGTTTAAGCATGGAGGAGATTGCATGCCGAAATCATGATGCGCACATCGAACTATTCACTTTAAAAGGTTAACCATTAAAGGTATGATTTAATTGGGTAATATACTGTAGTTTAGAATGATACCTGTTGACAGATGTTACAGACCGTAAGGTGTTCTTAGACAGTTTGACTGAATAATTTATTTTTTCATGGCTTTTTATGTCTTATGGAAGGTGGATTCCCAGTCAATGCCCCTAACTTAGCCACTGGGTGCAGGGCATCCTTAGTGCTTGTCTTTAGCCCAGATAAAAATGGAAAGGTAAAGTTAGAAACGGCATCTGACATAAAACATGTGCCAAAATAAATGTGCAGATTGACTTGTCTGCTGTGGCAGCCACTTAACAGAAAAAACAACAACAAAAGCAACTTCAGTCACTTTTCAGCATTGCCCCAATGTAATTAATAAAAATAGACCAAAAACAAAACTGAACACAACTTTTTGTAGTTGCTTGGGCCAAGTTCAAGTTCAGGATTTAGTTTATATAAAGTGAGAGCTCATGCATTAAGTAGGTTGAGACAATCACTTATTCTCTGCTTCACAGAACATTCTCTTGCTTCCACAGTCATTTTTATTGTAACATA
>JAQQZT010000019.1:14439694-14450069 GCA_030068275.1 Clarias platycephalus | reverse complement strand
GTTTGTTTTTGTCTGAACGCTAGTTGGTGCTCCAGTATAATCGGTCCGCCGAAACTCATCCAGTGAGAAACGTTCCGTGGTGCAAAAATAAGTGCGATTAAAATGCGTTAAAAAAATTTAACGCGTTATTTTTGTGTAATTAATGAATCTAAATTAACGCGTTAAAGTCCCGGCCCTAATATATATATATATATGCAGCTGTCTTTTCCGGCAGGTATTCAGTGTGGCTGAGGTCAGGGCTCTGTGCAAGTCACTTAATCACAGATTATCAAAACCTGGAAGGATTGTGGTGAACTGTCAACTTCAGTTGTAAGAGGATTTACAAATGCACACAATGTGATGAGAATATTGGGGCTAAACAGCTGTGTGGTCATAAGAGAGCCACTTGTTAGTGAGACTGATCACAAAAATGGGCTTTAATTTGCATAAAGCGCCTGGCTTAACTCCACTGTGCAAGCCTCTGGATGCAGGTTATGATCTGGGATTGCTTCATTATGTGTCAATAAAGTGAAGTCACATGATTACCTGAATGTACTGAATGCACAGGTTATCACTTAACACTGCAATGCAATGAAATGTAAAAACAATCTGTGCATACAAGTCAAGAGATTCAGGGAATATTAATAGAAAATGTGTGACCTCTATGACTTTAATCCTGGCATGGTTGGTACCAGATCATAAATCCTGATCTCCTAGGATTTTTAACATCGGTCTCTTGAGAATTGTAAAAAAAAAAAAAAAAATGCCCTGTAGGTTTAAAAGAAACGGCAGGGTAAATGGGTTTTAGCTGCCAAGAAGGATTTAATAAATTATCACTTTTTTAGAATATTGGTTAGCAGAAAAGCATCCAGCATACACAGTGGATCTTGAAGTGAATGGGTTACAGCAGCAGATGACCACATTGGATTCCACTCCGGTTAGCCAAGAACAAGAATTTCAGGGTTTCAAACTGGACAAATGAAAACTGGCAAAAACCTTTTTTTTTTTTTTTTGACTATCTAGTCTCTTGCACCTATGACTCCTCAGATTTTTTCTCTTGGCTGACAGGAATTAAACCTGATGTGGTTTTCTGTTGCTATAGCCTATCTACATTACAGTTTTATACTTTATGTTGTGTGTTCTGAATTTTGCTCACCATAGTCATAAAGAGTGAGTTACTTTAAACTTCCTGTCAGCTGAGACCAGTTTTGTTATTCTCCTCTGATATCTCTATAATAAATTGCAGGCACTGCTGTCGGACCTGGTGTCCCTGAAAATTAATAAACACCTGAAAATGAGGTTGAAAAATCAACAATGATATACAGTAACTTTGGCTTTAGGAGCCATGCTTTTTGTAAGTGCATGATGTCTACTGTAAATACCGATATGCCATATTTCAGTATTAACTCCCCGCTACCCTTTAAATATGGCCAATTCAGCATGTTTGAACAGTGGTTGTTAGAGAGACAGTACCTAAAGTATAAGACCAACAGTTTTTCAGCCCCCGTCAATAATGTACCATGAATTCATTTGTTTAATTATTTCTTCAGTTTAACATTATTTAAGAAGTCTTGTTAGACCATGTTATAGAAGCTCTGGAATTTCTTAATATGAAAGAACACTAACCAGATGTAAAGTCTAATATTTGGAACACTGCCTGTGTTTAGATCTGATTTATAGTTTTGTTTTTGCCCCTTTTTTTAAGCTTCTGTTCAGTTTCTGTTTAAGTTAAAGGTTACACAGCTTAATTACTTAATTAATTACCCAAGCACAATAATAAAATGTACATACATTTGGGGAAGTCTTTCTATCAATAATAAAGGAAAAAATTATTTATTTTATTTGTTCGGGACCTGGATTGTGAAATACAAGATCTTAAAAATATTACATCATGTTAGATGGGAGGTCTACACCCAACCCAGGTCCAATTTCACATTTCTTTTTTTTCTGGCTCAGTAAAAATGTTGCTGCAAAATCATTTGTGAAGTTCCTTGAGGAATTAGTTCCTTTCCGTTCCTCTGGTTTCCTAAGTGACTCATTTAGGACAGAAATGGCAGCCATTATGCCATTTTTAGCATCTAATGCCATTTGTACTGACTAACCAGCTGAGGTCTTGCTTAGAAAAACCATTGTTCATATGGTATTTAATGCTAATTGGTGTCAAAAATCAGATATGGGTGGGTTAATGAATACCCGTTGCATGGAGAGTATGAGTTTAATTATGCCATTTTCCCAATAGGTCTGAAAAAGCCCACAAAGGCATTTTGATCACCGTTGGTTATGCCTTTGTATTAAATTAATGGTTAACTCATATCTGTTAGGGTAGGAGTGGAGTGATTTATTCTCTGTTCTTGTAAGTGGAAATTTAACACCCTGCTAACTTACAGTATAGTAGTGGTACAGTAGGGTTTTTTTTTTTGGATAAGCACATGAGATTTATAACATACTATAAGCATGTGTATCAATATTAGTAAATATGCTAGTGAGTATGTCTGTGCCGACAGAAAAGCAAAAAATCCCTTGATGGGATAACCTGGTCGTTCAAAGCATTCAAGTCATCAGCTGACTTAATTTTATTGCCACATACCATTGCTAAGCCTAGACATGAACAACCATAATATTAGACCTGACCAGCTTGTCCAGTGGACATAATAAGTGCTTCATTTATCCTTGGCTCTGGAATAGTCCAATCTAAGAGTCCATTGATGGTCATTCATTTTTCCAAAATTGAAAGCTATTTTAGGTTTCAATAAACCGTTCGACAGTTTTTGACCAATTTCAGTATCTGTGAGGCTTCCTTTGCTTGATACAGGCCATTAATTTGAACCTTCTAAAATTGTGAACCTTTTCCAGGTAAAAAAAAAAAATAAAGGGCATTTATGGCATTTTTACTGCATGTGCTTTAAATAATACAGATTTAAATGCTATGAAAACAAAGAATGTTTTATATATACTTTACCCATGAACGTAGACTTGCCATGCAATATTATTCACCAACATTTCCACTTTGGAAGGTACAGTATTACAATAACTGTACTAGCATGCCAGCAGAGCAGCTAATCATGACTAAGCTCCATCATAAAATAGTGGGCTCCTTTACACTTTATATATCAATATGAAATATATCAATATGAAATGTTAACCAAATATACTGTTTCTATGATTTTATTAAACATACCCATCCTAACCAGTTGTGAGTGACCTTACAGCACAATTACAGTGTAAAGAGTTGACCATTGCTGAAACTACAGGTTTCAGGATATTTGCCACAGCTAGGGATAGCCTCCTTTCATTTTTAATTTGTTTCCTTATGTATTAAGAGCACTTTATAGCATTTTAGCTCAGCCTCATTGACAATAACAGGTTTCAGGATATTTGCCAAAGCTGGGGATAGCCTCCTGTCATTTTGAATTTGTTCTTGTATGCATTAAGAGTACTTCATAGCATTTTAGCTCAGCTTTATTGACAACTTACCTTGGGGATTCAGTATGGATTCCAGCTTACCATGGATGCCTATTCTGACTAACATGGGGAATCACAGGCAGGTTGACTATGGACGTGTCTCTGCTGCCAAGTGTTGTATTGATTTGCTAAAAACAAAGCACTGTGCCCAAAGGTGCATTGTCTGAGTCCTAAATACAGATGCACTTATGACTCCCTGGAAAGGTACTATGATGTTAGATCATACTGTATGTCGAGTTCTAGCTGTTTGACTATTTAGCTTTGAATGCAGTCCCTCCCATCTCTACATGAGGACCCTCTAATTTAGACCTTCTGGAACTGGGACATTTGGGCAGCATGCAAGGTGAACCACTACCATCTTGGTTCATAAGCTTTGCCAGGCGTGGCTGGTTCCTGTGATGTGTGTAAATGAGAAATCTGTGATTCCTGTGCAATCTGCTTTGCATGCATGCAAATGTTTTTTTTTTTTTTTGGCTTGCTCATGAGTCCAGATTGACCAGTTGGATCATTTGCAGCTTCATCTGGTCTTTGTCTGATCTAGCATAATAGCACGTTGTGACAAACAGTAATGGTCTTTCTACCTGTAAATGCTTTGCTCCTTTGACCATTACAATAAAACAGTTCTCAAGCTCAGTTTGAAAAAGAAACATTTGTTTAAAATGAGAGGTGAAACAGTATTGCATCAAGACATATTTAATCCCATTTTTCTTTTTTTGAGGCACAACCCTACCTGCCTGATCTGGTACATTATATTGCTGCTCCTCAAACCCAGCACCTAATTACATTCATGGTGAAATGCAATTACTCTTAGACTCTCAATGCATGACATATTTAATTATATTCTTGTTCTGCTATTTTCAATGATTAGTTGAAGTAAAAGTCATTTATGTTGGGGACAGGGAACATTGTGTCTATTGTGAACATTTCATTTTTTGACTGAATTGCTCTTTTGTATTTTTGAATTCAGTGTCTGATTATGTATGCTGAACCAGGAAGGCCTCATTCTGATGAATGTTTATTCTGTTACATTACCATTTACTTTTTAGTATTTAATTATCATTTTTGTTTAATTGTAGTTATTGTTACATTCATTTTAACACTGATTTGGAATTACATAAATTGTATCCTATCTGTCTGTCTGTTTTTCACTTAGTATGTTATTAGATGTCTTTAGGATGTGTTTATTAGTTCACAGTGACTTTTCAGAGTCCTGACACCAGCATTAACATGGTTCTCTCCACGAGGCCGATGGGTAGGCTGTTTCTTTGTTGCCAAGTCTCTTTGTGTGCACAGGTGTGTGTGTGCTTGTGTTTTAACCACAAACACCCCCCTGTTCGGTACGACAGAGGATTCTCACAAAAAACTCCTTTTCCCTTCAAAGTTCCAGGGATCCTTGATATACATAGCATTATGGACAACAAAAATTACTGGGGATGATCTGGGGAGATCCGGTTTTGAGGAGCATGCTTCCTTTCTTTGCTACTTTCTTTGGAGTTTCACATTTCTGGAAAAAAAAAAACCCACAGAGAGCAGCAGTTCTGCAGGTATCCTTAATAGTACAGGTGAAAGAAGAATGGCCAGACTGTTTCAATCTGACAGAAAGATCTCTGTTTTGATGATCCCTTGCCCAATATAGCCTTATAATTTTGTGTAAACCAGATCAGCAGTCTACGAAAATCAGCCTAATCAACAACCATGTCGTGGGCCCCATTCTGATGTTTGATGTGATCCTGCTTTGTATCTGAGAAATTAAAAAAGTGGATCAGATAAAGGTACAGTTCCTAAATCAACTCCAAAATTTATTTATACAGTATCACTTCAGCACTGTTATTTTAATAAATAATTAATCCCATCATTTTTCTAATTAATATCCATTATTGCAGGTGTATCACAATATTGTCCTTGTTGTAGGCGAGGCATAATCACAGAGGTTAAGAATTTAAAGTATTTTAATACTACAGTATACAGAAAACACAAACAATCTAGCACAAAACTCTAAAGAAAAAACAAACTAAACAGGATGAACAAAAAACAGCAGAAAAAACAAACAGAACAGTTACCAATACTGAACAAAACAGATGCAAGTTCCAGGACCAACTCAAAAACATGCCTGTTTAAAGCCAACTGATTAACAACCTCGGTTCAGGTGAGAGGTCCCATCACCTGACGAGGTGCACCCTGGGAAACGGAGTCCACAAACTAAAAAGTCATTGGGCGCAAGGCGCCCTCTCGGGGTTAACCCTGACAAGGTGTTGACATTGATCAAGTAGCTTATTTTAAAATAGATTATTAAATCAAACACATAACTGTTCATAACATCGCTTTTACTCAACATTTTGATTTCACTTATGGTGCAGGTTAAACTTCAGGCAAATATGTATGTCCTGCCAAAGTTGAATTAAATTCTGTTCAGCATTCGATTTTAAGATGCGCCTACAATTTTTGATGCATGTGCAGAACGCTGTTTACATGTACCTTGTACGCTGGTTGCATAAATTTCTAAAAAAAAAAATTTACTTCTACTTCTACTCAACACTTTGATTTCATTTATGGTTAAAGTAAAAATTTCCCAAATACTAGCAAGTGTCCTGAGTTTCCTCCCACAGTTCAAAGACATGCAGATTAGGTTAAATGGTGTTTCCAAGTTGCCCATAGTGTTGGAATGTGCGTGAATGTTGACCCAAGGTGCTACCACGGTCATACAAAATGGGAATAAATACAATCGTCACCATTGGCCTACACAGTCCTTAGTTGGACTACAGAGGTTCCTAGATGGATGGATGGAAATACAATGGTATTGCCAAAGTTTTGTGTGATGCTGTGACAAAATCTGGCTGGACGGACATACAAAAAAAAAAATTCTGAGACTGGTTTTGGGTCCTCCTATGTATGAAAAAAATAAATAAAATAAAACCTTCCCAACAGTGTTTGACTGATGGTAGTTAAAGTTAGTAACCTAGTAAACCAGTGTAAGGATCTATCCAATGACAGAAACTTAAGTATTTTTGTAAGTAACTCTGGATAAGATCGTTTGCCAAATACCTAAATGTAAATGAAAATGTACAGTAAGTAGTGGCGGGATTGCCATACCGTAGGTGTGCTTTGGCCAACATCAATGAATCCCAACTTTTAACATTACACTTAGCATTATGAAACAAACAAGACAACTTGTACTGCAGTACAAATTCTTGGCCTTCAGCCTAGCAAGGTGGCCCTGCTGCTCAACACATCATATGGTGTCATATGAACAGAAAAAAATTTTTTTTGCACTTACACAAATTGTTTTCTCTCATTCCATCTCTCTCTCTCTCCTTCCGTCAAATCTCAGAGCTAATACAAGCCCTGTCGTTTTGATACTTAAGTAAGTTTGAAGGTGAGTACTTTGTACTTTTACTCAAGTACACATGTAAATGGAGGAGTTGTGCACAGGATTTGTGTACTTTGCCCACCTCTGGCAGCCAGATATTTATGTCTTTTAGACATAATGATGATGATACATTGTGAAGGGAGGATATTTGGCATTATTAAGGGAGGCAGAGCATTTGGGGGCATTGCCTCCCCCTTACGCTTAGAACCAGCCATGCCACATACTGTACAGCCCTAAGTGTTTATGGTACATCACTACAATGCAGGATGTTGCATTGTGGGACTTCATGATTGCAAGACAGTCTACCTTCTGCTTTTTGAAATGACAGAAATGATTTTTTTTAAGTAGTGCATTGTATATTGAATAGGGGGTGATTTAAACATAAAACATAAGGCAGTGCTTTTTGATCCCCAAAAGGAAGTTAATTCTGTTTTTGCAGCACTTGCTAGGAGACAAATGATAGTATTATTTTGGTTCCTTCTGCAAAGCTTTACTGATCTGATGAAGTGCTACAGTAGGTCAAAGCAGTGACCATCTCTCTCTCTCTCTCTCTCTCTCTCTCTCTCACTGTCTCTCTCTCTCATTATCCCTGTTTTTCTGTGCAAAAGGGAACATCCTGAGCTTGTGGATCAAATCTCTTTTCCAATAGTGGTGGGAATCTTAATGGCTTGTTTGCAGTAGAAGTCAGAGTTTATTGATGCTGAAAGTCTTCAAAATGCTCCTGTTGTGGCTTTATTCTCTTTACTGTGCCCTCTAAGGTTGTGTTTTATTCATGTCTGTTTATTTTCACTGAGCTTATTGTATTTATTCTTATTCTGGTCAAACACTACTATGTGTTCTGTATTCAAAGTTGATTTATGTACATAAGCTCTTCCTGTATGCAGTGATGATTATATTATTATTATTATTATTATTATTATTATTATTATTATTACTACGTACCACTATTGTATAGACAGAAATAAAACAAAAACCAAAAGATTATATATTATTAGTTCTAAAGTAATGCCTCTCAGCCCACTGATATGGATAAGTTTATACTAAAGTTTTATCTTTACATAGAAGTATGACTCCTTCTGGAGGGACTGTAGAACTTTAAAACATTAAACCACATCTTCCATTACTATGTTCATCTCAGCAAACACATTCTCTAACTGAACTATAAATGAACACTACAAGAAACCAATACTAAGAGACCTAAGCACAATGACCAAACCAAGAGTCAAAGCCCCAAGCCCGAGAATAAACAAAGAATCAGGGGCCAAAGCATTTCAAATAACCATGATTCAGAGCCTCACATACTGTAGTAGGACTAACCAAAATCAAAGTCATTAATAGTCAGACACATTCAGACTAACTAAGAGTCAGAGAACTTAACACTATGTAAAGGCAATAATAAGAGGGGTCATTACAAGGAGCAACCCAAAAGTTAAAGTGCCAAGCCTGAGACTTGCATAGAGTCAGGCCGAAAGCGCTATAACCAACCAAGACTTAATACCTAGAGTAAACCATTAACCAGATAACCATTACACTGAGCTCTAACAACTGGGACTAACCAAAAGTCTAACAGTCTTTTTTATTTTCATCAATCGTAGGGTAATCTACTGCAGTTTGTAGTAAATGTGCACCACTTGTTGAACAGAAAGATAAATGGATTCAAAACAACACAGCATAGGACAATGACGAGAAAAAAAAATACTTATATAGAATCCTTGCCGGTAGAACAAAAGTTACTTTTATAAAGGGGTAAATTGTACTACTACCAGAACATGGGAATTACATCACAAAAATGTAGAACTCTCAAAATTAGCATATTATTATTATTATGATTATTATTATTATTCAGTTATGTTTGGGTAGTTAGTTAAAATAACAAAATATATTATATATAAATATACAAAAAGTCTGTTCATCATATTGCTTCTTTTGTGCTAAAAAAAGGATACGCACAATACTGAGCCCAATACGGTATACAGTATGTTTATTAAAAGAACAGCAAAACAACAAATTATATAACCATTCCATCATTCATCATACAGCTTACTTTTTATCCATAGATGAAAAATATGAAACATTTCATCATAGCTATTGTTTTCAGAGAGTAATTAAGAGAGTATTTTTTTTATTTAGTTATAGTCTCATCCTTGCCGTGAAAAACAGGCCATCAAGGAATATTTTTCCATTGACGAAATTAGCGCTGAGTATGAGACATAATAAGGAGTAAGAGTCACCATGATTCAGATGCCTCACAAGCAAGCATCAAAGCTCTAAGAATTAGGACTAACGAAACCTTAATTAAGACACAGCAAAGTCAGATCCCTGGAAAGTAGAATGGAACAATAATCTGAGCCTTAATGCTGAGCCTTACCAAGAGTCCAAGAGTCCTAAATTTTAGGCTCGGGGAGCTAAAAGAGATGAGAAATTTAGTGACACTAACTTACAGTTTAGTCAGAGTGTCATTTAGCCCTCCACACAAGTGATACTTATGGTTTCGATAAAACAGCTTAAGGCTTGCAATTTTATTTTGTGCGTTAATGTATTTCTTTTTTAAACCAGAAACTAGAATAGGTTGTATCAAGTGGCTTCATTTTTACAGCAGCCAATAGCCTACAAAATTCGATGACAAGGGTAAAATCCTTGATGATGCTTTGATTATTCTTTCTTCTTCTTCTTTTTTTTTCCACTGCTGAGCTGTGATTTTAAAGCACCCTGTGCATAATGAGGAGTCATGCAAGATATGACAGTGATTTATTTGAGGTCCGATAATAAGTGGGCGTTTAGATTAGCATGATAAACGACTCACACTCACACGCAGTCCGGTGCAGCTCACAGTCATTCCTCTTCTCTCCAGTCTTTTTAACCTTTTAACAGTTGCAATGCGCCACAGTTTAATGACTGTCACTGTGTATGGATAAAATTTTAAAGCAGGGGGAAAAGGTCATGAGAAAACACTTTGAAAATTGTACTATGTAGTAATGAGATAATGGAAAATCTTTAATGAGGAAGTGTGTGTTGTCAAAATGAGAGATGCATGCATTTTATCTGTGCAATGAGGTCTTATCTCATCTAATTCGCCTTTTCTTTGGAGGAGGTGAAAGAGGTCAGTTGTAAACTGTTAATAAAAATGGCCACAGGTCGGCACTGAAGGTTCAGATGTATTGTGCCGCTTCAGAAAGAGCAATGATAGACTGAGCGGATTTGAAGAATGACTTTCATTTACATGCTGAAATACTGGATCTATCCATGCTGTTCTATGGGTACGACTCTAAGTAATGTTTTTGGAGCGCTCCTGCACAAAAAGTCGATTTCTATTAATAGAAAGGGTAACTCATTAATAAGATTTGAGGAAATCAGTCAATTGGGGAATGCTAGTCAACCTAATCTAAATTTCTTTGGACTGTGGGAGGACACCGGAGCACCTGGAGTAAACCCACCAAGCACAGGGAGAACATGCAAACTCCATGCACACAGACCCAAGAGAGCAATCAAATAGGGGTGTGCCAAAAAATCGATTCACAGAAAAATCTAGATTCTCATTTGCAACGATTCAGAATCGATCTGAAATGT
>JAQQZT010000019.1:14384436-14396085 GCA_030068275.1 Clarias platycephalus | reverse complement strand
GATTGGTTGATTAGATAATTGCATTAATGAGAAATTGAACAGGTGTTCCTAATAATCATTTAGGTGAGTGTATATATATAAGATATCTTCTCACTGTGCAATAAATATATGTGCAATATGCTGTGTAATACTACCAACTTTATACAGTATGACCCATTTGATAAAACACACATCCTCACATTCTACTCCATTTGTTGCTAATTTGTGTGTGTGTGTGTGTGTGTGTGTGTGTGTGTGTGTGTGTGTGTGTGTGTGTGTGTGTGTGTGTGTTTTGCCGTCTCTGGAAGTTCTGTCCCCAAAACAAGTTCCTTGTATGTGCAAACGTACTTGGCAATAAAGCTCTTTCTGATTCTGATTATATATAAAATCATCTGTAGCTTGAGTGACAGCATTGCAGAGTGTAATTTAATACTATAATGCAGGGGTGTTCAAATTCAGGTCTGGAGGGCAATCCCCACCACTGTTTATAATCCATGAACTCTTAAACACACCCACCAAACCTGGCAATGAGTAGATTGAATGGGCTGTTTGACAAGAAAAATCTGCAAACTGTGCTGAAATCTAGTCTTCCAGCACTAGATCTTAACAACCATGCTGTAAAAAGTAAAAATCCAAATCTGTACTTACCGTACTAATTCCATGTTATACAGTACGCATGCTACTTAAGTCAGAACACCTAAAAAGAGGGATGTGTATAAATTGACAGGAAATATGAATATTGATTGACATTAAGTGAGAGACATCCTATTGTCTTAAATTGGTTAATGTTGCTGACAACAATTTTGCAGTTGAGCAAATATGTTATTGACCATTGCTTGAATAAAATTATGTTCTTAAATTGTACACTTTCGTTATTAGTAATTGTTATTAGTAGGTGTTTTTTTACATACAGTAATCCAAACACAGTACTATGATTTTTTGAGAAACACTTATCACTCTTACTCATCACCTATACCTCTTTATCCTGTGTTCAGGGTCTCGGGAGCCTATAGCCTATCCCAGACTTACACCCTGGACAGGGTGCCAATCCATCGCAGGGCACACACACACACATACACACACTACTGGCAATTTGAACGCCAATCAGCCTAATCTGCAGGTCTTTGGACTGGAGGAAACCAGAGTACCCGGAGGAAACCCACCAAGCACGGGAAGAACATGCAAACTCCATGCACACAGAGACGGGAATCTAATCTAGCCACGAATCAAACCTGGACCCTGGAGTGTAAGGTGACAGTGCTAACCATTACACCACCATGTTGCCTAACTATGAGGTGTTCGTTTTATTTGATAGACATTTGGGTAGGGAGCACATCACAATATTCTTTTAATAGTTAATAGATAGCTAGGTAATTTCTAAGCATGAGTATATTTTGTAGATTTTCATTAAGACTTATGTTTCTTTCACATACTGTTACTTTTCACTGTTATGAAATTGTGTGGGAATTATTATTCATTCATTAATCTAATCATCTAAATTTATCAGGATTATCGATATAGTCTTCTCAACACTTTAAAAAACACAACATACACAACCCTTGCACAGATCTATAAGTAAATAATCCCACACATGTAAATGTTTAAAGAGTTTATATTTCACACAATATTTATATATAGACATTTTACATGTGTTGCTTTGTTTTCTGTATGATTATTGATGTTAAGCAGAAGTTATTTTTCTTCTATAGCAACAACTTTGTAAAACTCAAGTAAGGACACAAGTATTGTGGGTCATTTTGATAAGCTCCCTGACAAGTTATCACATTACCGTCCCCTCCTTCTCGCAAAGTGGATTAATTTCCCTTATGTGTCATATAGATAAGCTCTGTGTACCTGAGTTTGAGTTGGGAGTAACTGTGACAAGAAGAGTGGGAGAGAGAGAGAGAGAGAGAGAGAGAGATGGTGATGTGTGATAATAATGTTTTGTCATTCGTCCCTGTGCCCCACTGTGCCCCTGTGACTTATTACAAACGAAACTGACACTTTCCCTCAAGGCTGGTATACATCACACATTTCAACTGTTACAGTGTGTGATGATGTGCATGCTGCTGACACCTATATTTAGGGTGTTTTCAGTCAGTGAAGGGCAACTTAGAGATCTACAATGTAAGCGTAACAGGAGTAGAAGGTTTGCAGTTACTTATTGTAGTGTATATGACCTGTAATCTAACCTTACCTGATTCTTCTCCAAAAGTAATTTGTGTTACAGTAGACATTGTATTATTCCATATTGAGAGAATTATGCTTAACTCGGAGTACAATTTTAGATTTTATTTTGATTGAAACAAGTCATTCAAAAATTTATTTTAAATCATTTTGAACTTTGATGATGAAATTTTTGGTAGAAGGTGTCAAATATTAAAAATCAATATGAGCTTCATGGAAATCTTTTCAGGAGTCAAAATCCTGGCCATAATAGAGCATGTTAAATTGAATTAACTATTAATCAGTACACTTAGAAGTAACAGCAATATCTATGGACTTACTAACCATCCTGAAAACACTCACTCACTCATTGTCTATTCCACTTTATCCTGTATACAGGGTCACAGGGGGCCTTGAAACCCCTCCCAGGGGACCTAGGGCACAACATCATTGGGACCACACACAATCACTTGCTCATTCACACACTACAGGCAATTTGGGAATATCAGTTAGTCTAATCTGCATGTATTTGGTCTGTGGGAGGAAACCGTAACACACAAAGTAAACGTACCAAGCACGGGGAGAACATGCAAACTCTATGCACACAGACCCAAGGTGGGAATCAAACCCAGACCCTGGAGGTGCAAGGCGACAGTGCTAACCACTAAGCCACAATTATTATTATTATTATTATTATTATTATTATTATTATTCACTATGTTCTTCTTATTTATTCATAAGAAGTGTAGATAAATTATAAATATCATCAAGGCTAAGGACACCCACATCCCACTTCATCTAATAAAGGGAAATAGAATTACCAGCGGTTCTAAGAAAAAAACAATAGTATAAATATGAAGCAAATCTGGGGGCTATGTGTAATGAGCCTGGTACTGTACTGCTGATACATGGAGCACATCAAAATGCTCACTTGGTTTTATATCCTTTGGGGCATCTATATTTTGACCTACTTCATGGCATAATCATTATACAGCATCAATAGCTGTTTTGGTCTCATTATCCTTCGATTCATCCCTTTTCACTTATCATTATCAGGTGACCATGGGTTATCAGGCATGGGTGGCCAGGAGCCTATCCCAGCAAATCTCAAACCACAAAACCCATAAGAAACCCAAAAGAACACAGGAAGAACGTGAATTTCCACTCATCATGTCGCGTATAATGAACCAGTGTGTTCATTTCATCTGCAAAGCAACATTTTGGCACTGTATCATATATTGAAGGTCAAAGAAGTTGATTAAATGAATATCAAAACAAGAACAGGAACAAGTAGGTAATAAACAGAGTTTTAAACAGAAGTGTGGACAACATAATAAAAAAGGTGCAAGACTAAGACACAAGACTAGACTGAGGCTTAATTAAGAACACTAAATAAAAATTCCCACAGCTGTGAATTCCATTCATTGGGCATGTGGTTAGGCGATTCCATGGGTTTAGACTGGGTTGGAATTTGGCATATAGATGAGACTGGGACTTACATATTTCTTTGCATATATTATTTTTTTACCAAGATCAATTAAACTTTCGTTATTTTTATTTTTTAGACCTTTTTTTAGGTATTACCACATCAATCCTTATATAATGTTGTTGTTTTTTTCGGCTGCTCCCAGCAAGGAGTCACCCCGATTCGCACACAAGAGTGGCACAAGTTTTACGCTGGACACCCTTCCTGGCATAACCCCCCCATTTTTTTATCGGGGCTTGGGACTGGCACTGCATCCAGGGGCTGGAGTTTTCCACATGGCAGGATAGAGACCTACCACTGAGCCACAAATGCCCTATTAATTCTTATATAATAAGTGCAACTAAATAATAATTGTATTAAATGAGTGTGTGAGTACAGCTCTGGAAAAAAAAAAACACTGCTATTTACTCCAGAAAACCTCTGGAATGTCATCAAGAGGAGAATGGATGGTCACAAACCATCAAGCAAAGCTGAGCTGTTTGCTTGTTTGCAAAAGAAGTGGTATAAAGTTACCTAACAGCAATGTGTGTGTGCCATACGATGGGCATAAACCCAGTCCAGGGTGTACTCTGCCTCATGCCCTAAGTCTCATGGGATAGGCTCCTGGCCCCCTGTGACCCTGTATACAGGTTAAAGACGAATAGACGATGAGTAAGTGAGTAATAATTGTATTAATTTTTATTACTAAAATTAATAATACTCATTCCCATTATACACTATTTTACATAACCATTTCTGTTGTACTGTAAATGTTCATCATCATATAAAATAAAATAATTTAAGGATCATTAGGATCATTCGTTTGTAAAAAGAAAAAAAAGTAATATATCAGGCCAATTAAATGAATGATGAGTTTGATCCTCAGAATGTATCTAATGCTTACAGAAGCACCAAAGAGATGTACCGAATAAATGGAAATTAGAAAAACAAAGGGAGCTTCAGAAGTCCAATCGGATTAGGTCTGTAGGAAGAGCTTACTCCAGCTTTGCATAAAAATGAAAGAAAGAGACAGACACACAGTTACACACTGTGCAAATGGTGTAGTCACCATTAGCTTTATAGAATAATTAAGCAAATTTAATTTCAATAGACAGATTAGAATGAGAAGTTTTATTAATAAAATCAGTTGCTCAAGTGTGTATAATACAGCACATATGTACAATGCAGATAAATAGTAAAACATTGCACATATTATTATTATTATTATTATTACTATTATTATTATTATTATTGTTGTTGTTGTTGTTGTTGTTGTTATTAATAATCATAATCAGATGCATAATCATAATCAGGATCAGACAGAAAAAGCAAAGAAATTTGTGCATATCACCAGCTAACTGTCGAAAAACTGACAAGCAGTGATAATTGTAACAATGTATTATGTATCCATGTATTAATAAAATGCACTGTACAGATCCGGACCTTTGAGAATCACACTGAACCTGTGGGTCCTCATTATATAAACTTTACAAGTTTTTTTCTTTTTTGTTAATCACTTATCTATTACTTTATTGTGTTCCAAATGTTTTTTTTTTACTATTTATATGTAAATAGTATTTACATATAAATAGTAAAAAAAAAAAACTTTTTTATATATTTTTTAAAAAATATATAAAATTTTTAAATATTTGCCTTATTGTTTCTGACAAGTTATTCATATTGACCTGAGTTTACCTTAATACTTTGAGTATTTGGATTTATCTGCTGTGCTTTTTACACTAGTACATCTCTTGTGAAGTGTCCACATGATTCTGTAATGCCACACAGATATCATGGTGAATAAAAAGCCACAGACTGTAATATTTCATTGGACTGTCTTTTGCTTTGATTATGGCACTCATCCACCATGGCATCATTTTGATAAACATATGAGATGTCACAATATTTATTTCTATCCAGAATTTTAAGTCTTTGTTTGTCAAGATTTTGGAATGATAATAGGAGAGTCTGACCACTGCTTTAATCCTTCTCCAACACATCCCAAAGATTCCCAATGGAATTAAGATCTGTTTGGCCAATTAATGTGTGAAAATAATGTCTCATGCTCCCTGGACTACTCTTTCACAATTTCACAAAGCTCGATGAAATTGAGCATTCATATTGGAATACTGTATGTCCATGACATCCGGGAAGAAAAAAATACAATTGATGGAAAACCTGGTCATTTAGTATAATCAGGTCATCATCTGACCTAATTTTTTGTGCGCATAATCCTGCTGAACATAATGGCGCATCAATTCATCTCCCTCTCTTCTTATCCTAATGCAGCCATTACTCTGGAACAGGATAAATCTGGACTCATCAGACTGCATGACCTTTTTCCAATCCTCCACAGTCTATTCTTTACACTCCCTAGTATGTAGCAGTGTTTAAGAAATGAGAAGTTACTTACTGCATCTGGGTTAAATAACGTATTGCCAACTAAACATATTAGTCACTGCAGTAATTATCCAATGGAACGCTCTTAACAATTTGCTCAGTTAAATGCAAGTGATGACCTTTTTTTGGCCGGGCAGTATAGTTAGATTTATCTACACTTTCTTAAAATAAGATTGCAACAAACCAAACCCAAGATATGAAGTTTGTTTCTAATCATATTTTACAAAAAGATTGAAGATATTATTATACCTTATTGGAAGGTATTTTTGCTAGCATTAGTATTTATTTCTTGAAAGAAGCTAAATTCTCTGCCAACTGAACAAGAAATTTTTGCTTACAATGATGGTAACATTTGACTGGAAATAAACTTAAGAATCTTACATTTGGTTTGCTGTAATCTTATTTTAGGAAATTTCATGTAGATTTGACTAGGTTTAAAAAATATTCCACTTGCATATATCCATTTTGCATATATTTAAGTATAGGCCTCCATGCAATTGCCAGGGTCCTATGTATTTTTCAACAATATCAAAATAGGGGACATAATCTCACATTAAGCAAGAGAAAAAGGAGAGAGAAAATCTGATTTTGCGGTCATCCGTGTCTAAAATATGTTGAATAGTATGTTGAGTTTTGTTGCTGATGTTGTTGTTGTTGTTGTATTCCGCATCTTGCAAAACAAAAAAAAAACTGCACTGTTAAGGTTGACTTTTTGTATGTGTGAATTACAGCAGATGTAAGTTGTCCCCACAAGGTTGCTGAGCTCGTTTTTGTGGCCCTTTTTTTTAATTTTTTTTTTATAGTTTTTATAGTCATGATTACTTCCCTCTCTAGTGAGTCACACACAAGAGTAAAAGTGACTATCTTCTGTACTGCAGGTTGCTAGACTGGCCAGGTGCCCAGTTTTCTGCTTACTTAAAGTTTTTAAGAAAACCAGTGGATTAAATGGATGATGTACTAATTTGCATGTAAGTGTGTGTTTTTTTTGTGCGATCATAATGCTGGATTTATTAGGATACTTGCCCCTCCCCCCCACACACACTTTAGTTAAGTATCCATTTTTCTATCTATTAAAGTATTAATTTCATAATAGATTAGTAAAGCAAAATTTACAGTTTCTGAAAACCTAATCTTTGCCTAATCTACACAAAACATGAATATATTTTAGCCTCAAAAGAAAGCATTAATTCACTCATTTACTCTCTCTCTCTCATCTTTAGTAATCACTTTACTGTAGTCAAGGTCACCGACTATCTAGAGCCTATACTAGACATACTGTATGCTAAATGGGTATATACCATGAATGGATTTTTCTATTAAGTTAACAATTCCCTAATGACCAGATGTCTTCACTTCAGACACACAGTCCTGTGTTCATCCATACAGCAATACATGCCTCTATGATGCCACTCAACATTCTGTAACAGTATGGTGTATGTCATACGGTTAATAGCATAATGTAATCACGGTAGAAGGAGGATGTGGTGCCTTTGTGATGACAGAAGGGCATAGAGGGTGTTTTCAATTCATAGAACTTGCATTTTTTATGAGAGGAAAGGTGTAGAGACACTCCTGGGCCATTCTTGGGTAGTAAAAAATGAACAATTTATTATTCAAGATAGATCTTTTGCTAGGGTCTCAGAACTAATAGGACTGTGATAAAGCAGGCTTGTCTGATTCACAGATGCTTCACGAATTATAGATGTGAAAATCCTTTAATCAAAGCTGACTTTCTGCCACTCACCTACTGTAAGTATTTACCCCATGCAGTGATAAAGGTGTAAAGCAGAGTCTTGAAACCCATAATCTTTTGGGTTTAACAGGTAAATCTGGTTAAGTTGAATATTACAGTATGAAACTGGTGTTAAGCTGATAAAGATAAATAAGCTTTAAACACTGTAAAAAAACAAAAAAAACAAAAGGGATTTGGCTTAAAATTTTGCCTCTGGTGTGCATGGAGTTTACACGTCCAGATGCTTGGTGGCTAATATCTGCATACCTCTAGATTGATTGGTGTTCCCAAATTGTCTGTAGTGTGGGATTGGGCATGTTAGTGGGTATATGCTTGTGACCTGCATCCCATTAAGGTGTCTCCTAGAATAAACTACAGACCCGTGCAAACCTACCCAAGATAAGCTGTTCAGAAAATAGATGGATGGATGCTGAACATGTTCACTGTTCACTGCATAATTGCATGTTTTAATAGTCTTAATGCATTCAGAATTTCACAGTCTAACAGAGTCTAAATTAATACAAATTGAGAAATCCATTTTATGAACACATATGTCTAATTTTTTTTCTTTGAGAAGATGGTAGTATACAGTACTGTATAAACATAGACTATAAAACAATATAAAATTTAGGCTACTTAAAATAAACAAAAATGAAATTTTATCAATTAATTCTAGACTACAAAATCTATATCAATTACACTTATTAATCAATCTATCAATACACTTCTCTGTTTGTTTTGTGGGTTTAAAACTTTTGAATGATCTAGTTTGACTTGCGGATGAAGTGTTATGTTTGCCCTTGTGTTGCCCTTTTGTTTTGTTTGCCCTTGTATTGGCCTCAGACTATCTGCATATCTAATTGCTAATAAAATCGGAATTTCTATGCTTGAGCAATATATCCGCATGACGACATTCCTCCACAGGTAGCAAAGGTGATGTACTTTGTGTGAGTGAAAGCTAATGGCTCATTAGCAAAGATAGTCTGGAACAAATGCTGAGTGGAATTATGAGCCATGACTCATATGAGACATGGTTATGTGGAGTCCTTGGCAGCCGGAACTGCTCATTATGAGAAAACTCGGTGAACCTCAGTCTTCACACACTGCCATTTTAGTGAATTAATCCCAAATGCCCTTATCTAGCTAGCTCTTGAATTGTTGTTGCTACACAATAAAAGAAGAAAGAAAACCTTGGAGGGATCATAATGCCCTCTTTTATATTGTAATGTATAATGCCACTGATTCTCACTGTGAGCACCTATCTGGGCAAGCCCACAACTTATATAGCTATTAAAGTCCTTGGGCAGCACTTGCCAACCACAAAAAAAAATGGAATAAGAAGAGAGACACGATGTCCTGAATTTCACCTGAATAATCCGTGATAAATCGAGAACCAATACAAACATGATAGAAATGTGCAGTTTTATGAAAGGCAGCGATATTGGAAAATGAATAAGTTATAAAATAAGCTAAATGTATGAGTTACTTAAGAAATAAAAAATTAGACAAAGCTCAAAACTTCCAGCTGTCACCTCTGTCTGAGGTGCTGTTATAGAAAATCATGCAACAGTTTGTTCCAACTGTTGCCTTCCACCTTCAGTGTAGAGGGTTCGATTCCCGCCTCTGGTCTATGTTCTCCCTGTGCTTGATGGGTATCCTCCGGGTACTCCGGGTTTCCTCCCACATTCCAAAGACATGTAGGTTGGGGTAATTGGTGTTTCCAAATTGCCCATAGTGTGTGAGAGATTATGTGAGTGTGTGTATGTTTGTGTGCCCCGCAGTAGATTGAGACTTTTAACTATATGTATAGTTAATTACACTGTTGGTCACCAGCATGGGTGAAAGTAGGTCAGTGTAGTCTGCCGTACTGGAAAGAGAGGAGAGCAGCTGCCTGCCAAAAACCATATTCAAAACAAGTCACAAAAGCACTTTTAGCAAGAAAACACATCTAATCGTACTACAAGTCATGTGAATTGCCTCTGAACTGTCTTTATTCTTTTGTTTACGGCTAACGCGCGCTACAAAGCTACTGTATCTAACTTCAAACACAAGGCTGAATCTTAAGCACCTGTGTAAATCTTAAGCACCTGTGTAACGCCTGATCAAGCGCACTACTTGGTGCGTGGATTAAGGGATTATACACCCTACATTACAGCACACCTATAGTACAGTTTGTCACCTAACTCTATTTGGAATTCAACCCTGGAAATTGAAGGGTAGCTGATATTCTAAAGTGAAATAAGTGAAATTAAAAAGTAAATATGTATTTTTTATTCTTAAATATTCTCCTCAGCTTTTGGCTAGATAGTACCTGTAAGAATTTAAAACTATGTTTACCCCTGTTAATTACACTAACTGTAAGTCCTAACTGATGGTCACCAGTCCAATGCTATTTCAACTAGTCAAGGGAGGATATGTGTTGGTGGAGCAAACTAAATAGTTAAATAAACAATATTCATAACCTGATGACAAGAAATGGCATTTGTAAAACTGTTGTATAAAGTAATATTACACACGAGGTTGTGCTGTTGTACTAAATATCAGCACAGCTGTCATACCTTCAATGCCAATGACTAAATTACAGCTGCAGTGATACTCAATACAATATCACTCCCTATCGTGAGATATAGCTTAGTTAATCAATTCTGATTAATTGAATTAAAAAAACAACAACAACACTTTGGTAATTGAAAAAAAGACAAAATAATGCTTAAAATGAAATTTTGGTGGCTTGTGACTGTTCCTGTGAATCAACTTTTGTCAAACATATTTGCTGAATAACATGCCTTACAGATGCTTTTGTTTATATATTTTAAACACATTAACTTGATTATTGTGTATAAACCTCATATAAACAATCATATGGCATGGATTATAGAGTTTTAGAAGAAAAAAGAAATACATTTGTTTAGAATTGCAAACATAGAATTATAATTTTTAATTATTCTAAAGACTATGGACTGTGTTTTCAAAATCATCAAGACAGGTGCAAAATTAAGACTGTGGGTTGGAATGGGGGTGTTACATAGATATTCTTGGTGTTTTGATGATCATCAGTGCTGGCAATATCCTGACAAAGATGAGCAGAACTGAGATTGTTTAAGGCCTAAGTTTTCCCCCAAAATTGGATGAAAAGCCCTAGTCAAATAGCAACATCCCAATGTTAAACTGCTCTATGTAAGGCGACATTGCTATTTAATTTTTTTGTTTATTAAAATAAATTAGCAACGCATTACAGTGCTATTTCCAAAGGACAAAAAAATACACCCAATGGCATTTGCCATTAAAAGAATGTAATTTTTTCTAGTATAGCATTTTGCTATTCTGGTTATACTGGTATTGCATTTTTCCCTGTGTGTTTCTCAAAAGAGATTTTAGGAGTTCCCTAAACCTTCATCCATGTTCCAATTTCCCTGCTTGTCAAACCTAAGACAGAGTCTTTTCCTGACAAAAGCTGATAACACAGAAAGCCCTTGCACGCATTAAAGCAGCAAATGAAAATGCCATTGCTGGACTCCGTTCCTGCCACTCTTCATCACTGAACCGCACAAACCACTCTGCCCCAAAACCAAGCTCCTTAGAGTAATAATGCATTTAAAATACTAAAGCAACTCATGTTAGCACTCTCATTTGATGTACTAATGCCATTTAAAATACTTAGCGGTTCGATCAAGTCATACTTTGCGTGTTAGGAAAACATTTTTACATTTCAATGGACTTATTCATTTTATTCTTTTACCCAGAACATAACACAGCCTACAAACATGGTCGCCAAGGAGTCAAACTCCCAGCACACGTGACCCAACTCACCGGATTACTAGAACCCACTTACACACACACACACACACACACACACACACACACACACACACACACACACACACACACACACACACACAAAACCACA
>JAQQZT010000019.1:14360181-14375438 GCA_030068275.1 Clarias platycephalus | reverse complement strand
ACGTTGTTTCGTTTCACTGTGTACTTAACTGTATATGGCTGAAATGACAATAAAAGCCTTTGAACTTGAACTTGAACAAAAAATAATGCATGGATAGATTGATTGTTGTGGGAAGTTTTTCTCCACATTCTTTGCTGGTCCTTATGGGTTTCCTCTGAGTTCTCCATTTTTTCCTACCATCTAACTCAGTAGGTGTATTGGCTACTGTAAATTGCCCTTAGGTGTGTGAAATGTGCCCTGCAGTGAATTTATGGGTTATTCTCATTTCCCATCCAGTGTTTTTGTGATGGACTTCAGGTGGACCACAACCTAGACTGGGAGATACAGTACACCTCGTTACTGAAGATGAATCAATAATAACTTTTGATAATTTTGTTTTATTTCTGTAAGGATGTGCATGAGTTCTCAGTAATCCATTCAACAACAGAAATAGGGCACCTCAGGACTTTAGAGTCATTTGAGCACTTTTGGTATTCCAAAGAAGTTAAAGGTGGTTAAGAGAGAGAGAGAGAGAAAAAGATCAACAGAAGAAATAATAAATTACTTTTTCAATCGCAGTGCAATGCTAGTACTCAGTAGAGACTCGATATCTACAGTACAACAGACACAACAGACAAGGTAAGATCAGTGCCTATATGTACCAGCAATGCATAGCTACAAAGTTTTTTTTTTTTTTTTTTTTTTTTGCAGAAGGCGATTCAAAAACAGCCAGCGCGACACAAACCCTGCAATGCATCACACCGTTCTGCTCGTATGCTTTGCCCATATGGTAGTGTATATACAAAAAGAGAATAGTGGAGCAGTAGTAGGTATGAGATGTCTCCGTTTGACATTGCTGAGTCTCTCTGCCCCATTTGTCATCCCCCCAAGAACATTTCCACCTTGCTGTTTGCAGGCAAAACAGATGTAGAGAAAGACAGTCATTCATCCTGTGCAGAAAGCTGACAGAGTTACAGATCTGCAGTCAAGGACTCTGCTGGCCTTGCATTTATCTCCTATTTCCCACTCAGGGAGGCATATGGCAGCAAACACAGAACTGAAAAAGAGAGAAAGAGAAAAACAACTGAGAGCCCGGTTTATGAGAACTGAAAATCTTGAAATCTGTATGCATTCCTGCAAGAAAATCATCTAATAACTTTGAGCATGAACACTAGACATTCACTTAGTGCACCTAATTGACCTTTTTATAATAAAGCTGAATATAACTCTGTGACAATAGTTTTAAATTTGTTTGGAACTTAATATCTATGAATTTTTAAAAAGTAAAAATGTTGCCGACATAACATTTTTCTTGCTCTAATTGAAATTAAAATAATTTTAACTCTTAAAGGTTTAGTCACAAATGAATTTACATTAACTGCAGCTACATCATGCTCACCAGACACAGTGTGATGGTCAGTAAAAACCAAAGGATGTAAATTGAACGGAGGAGGAAGAACAAGTCAACTCTAATTATAATCTTCTACCCTTTCCATCAGTGTTGTGACATTTGAAATGCCAAAATGATTACAGAATTACATCCTCACATTGAAGCGCTACTCCATTCTGAATTCTAATTTAAAAGAATTCAAATTACTTTTAAAGAGTAATTTGTTACAAAAAAGTACATTTGGTTTCATAGTAAATGAATATGATAAATGCTGTTACAGATTTTTAACAACTCTAGTAGCCTCTGACACACAAGGATGCCTATAACATTTTTTGTAAATTTGAACAACACTACATATCCTAAATACTTCCAAATATTAGGCAAACCATGACATGAAACAGCTGTATTATATAACAGAATATGACAAGTCCTGAAAAGATAGTCAAAGTGCTTCTTTTTGTCCCATGCTTTGGTGAGTAACTTGGATTTTGGAAACCAGCCAGTTGCAAACAAATCATCAAGACAAGCAAAAGAATGTTTACATGCTGTTGCCTTTGTAGTTACCCCAAAATTAATGAACTACAGGTATGCATTACTTAATCCTGTGAAGTAGTTAATGAATGTTGTGCGAACCTTATACACCTTCTGTTTCATTTTCAAATTATTATTTTTCTTTTGCCGCTTTCTCTACATAAATGCTCCACATCTACATACGTGAAGCTTGTTGTTGTTGGCCAAACGAATCACAAGTGGTGGGTGAAAATTAACTAGGCAATATTTAATGGCTATAGAACTTGGAGTATCACTAAAGTCATGATTAAAACAATCTCTAAATAGATGATAAACAGGATTTCATATTTTCTACTTTGATAGCACAGGCATCAGCCGCGGAAGGCAGCATACAACGTAAACAATGAAGGCTGACTGCTTGACTGTTTAGGTATGAGCTAAGATCTCAGCATGCTATGAAGTGTGGAATTCCATTGTTCTTGTGCAGAGATGGTGGTGTACAGTGAAAGGAAGGCATGCAACACTACGTTTGGAGACAAAAAGAAGAATTGTCATGCAAAGCTGATGACCACAGTCTCAGTGAATGATGCAAGATGAAGTAGCCATTGCCTATGTTCAAATTTAAAGATTTGCCTTCATTTTTCTGTGTAACCAAAGAACAGTTTATGAAAATTATGAAATATGACATTTTCAATGACTAATTACTTTTTACCCGACCTGTACAATGTAAAGAATAAAAGGTCAAATTCAACTCTCTTCTGTTGCCATATGACTAACCAGAACTAGCTATACAGCTCATTTCCAGCGAAAGAACACCATGACATGAATCGATTTAGGTCTGCAGGACTCCAAAAGCTTCATACAAGTCTAAGACAACATTGACAATGGAATTTGGTCCCGATGATTTACATAGTATTCGTCCTCCAGGTGACAAACTTCAAAGCAGGAAAATTATATATAACATCCTAGACCTATGGTAAAGTACCTATATGTACATCAGTTTTGATTTCAGACAGACTTGAAAAGAACTGAACTCTCTTTAAAGCTTGAAACCAAAGAGAGATATTATTTGATTCATAATAATCTGAAAAGAAAAACAGCAGGGATGAGCTTGCGATCAGGAAGTGCTGAAATTTTCCCAGTGGTCCAATTTTCTCTATGTTGCTCATTGATTACTGTGCTGTCAGATGCAGCCATGTGTTCATTTGCTGGTGATTGTGATGATAGGGAGAGAAGGATTGAGAAAGCAGGCATCTTTCAAAACCAGCTGAAGGAATAACACACACTCTTTGTATGCACTTTTTGTTAGATGTGCGTATATTCTTATTTTTCTTAGAATTTTTTTTTTAACTACTCATAGGGAAATCTGGTGGATGCAATAAGAAGACAAAATGTGTACAATTAACCCCTAAACCTAACAGTTTGAAAACAAACTGATCTGCTAAACACACCAAGGTAACATTTTACATTACAAACCATGTTGATCAATTCACATTTTTTTGATTAGATCAGATTAGCATGTCATGGCAGTTCACATTTATAATTCTATGTTACTTTTATCTGATTCTATTGTGAATGCGTCTGTCCTCTGAAATGCCATGCATGTGTACATCTATATGTCTTTGCACACAACATCTGGGCTAAAATGTTATAAGTTTGTGCAAAGACTGATTTATAAAAAAAAAATGAAAGCAATTTTAGAAAAAAAATATGCTTGAGAATTTGCTCTGGAGTATAGCAAGCTGAATGTGTTGCAGTCCAGAAAAAGGAGGAAAGCCAGATGCCTTACTTTAGCAATTTTAGCTGCTTTTGCTAGCAAATCACCCCACACATGCCTAAAGAAGTCGCATGAATTCCGCTCATTCATCATGATCACAGTCGCGTAACCATGCATTGGATGTGTATCCAATATAGGACCACATACGAAACTGACTCAGATCTGATCTAAAAACATTACATTTCTGCATTTAAACTGTCCTAATTAATCGGATCTGTTTTTGAGTCACTTCTGGCTGCTGATGAGAACGTACTGTATGCCATTACTACCCTGGTGAAGTAATGTACATATACATATATATAACATACTTTATATATAATTCTTTTAGTAATAATGTTGTAATTGTTGCAATTTTTTGTATATAGAATAACATCTGTTATAACATTTTTTTCTTTTCTTCTAGACAGCCAGCAACAGGTGAAGCTGGGGAAATTCACACCTGCCACATCCACCTATACTGTACATCCTACATCCAACTATACTGACACAGGTGCCCAACACAGGTAAGTGCTAATCCCATTGTTATTTTCAATTTATACAAATGACCCTGCTGAAGTTTGCACTGCATCACGCCCTCTAGCGATCCTGGCATTATGGACCCATTCAGGTGAGGACCCACAAGCTGGTTGTCTGTAATCAATATGTGTACAGTATAACAAACCAAATTCAATAACTGTCTGGTTTGGTTCAACCAGCACTTCAGACAAAAGAAGGCTTCAATGGATTGTGAGGACTGCTGAGAGAATCATTACTGTACCCCTGCCCACTCTCTAGGACTTGGAAATGGAAAGCAACCCCCTCCTTGCCATGAGCACTTCTGTTGATTTTTCTTTCCAGTCCACCCAATTATACAGTATATTTTTCTTATGTTGTCATTTATAATAAAATAGATATTTCTTATAAAACTCCAGATGGCTATGAATACAGTAAGTAAGATGAGTGATTGTCCAGCAGACATCTGTTCTTATGAACCGAGATGTCATACATTGATTAAAAAAAAAAAAAAAAGTGGCATTTAATAAATCATTAAAAAACACCCCGGCTTATTTAGCCTGGCAAATGTTAATTGACTTCTCAATTGACTTGCTGATTTCCCTTCAATGACCTAGACCAACTAAATGATTATGGGAGAGATCACTCACTCACTCATCGTCTATACGGCTTTATCCTGAATTCAGGGTTGCAGGGAGCCTGGATCCTGTCCCAGGGCACAAGGCGGGGTACACCCTGGACAGGGTGCCAATCCATCACAGGGCACATACTCACACACGCAGGTCTTTGGTTGGAAACCAGAGTACCCAGAGGAAACCCACCAAGCACGGAGAGAACATGCAAACTCCATGCACACAGAGCCGGGAATCGATCCCGGACCCTGAAGGTGCAAGGCGACAATGCTAACCACTACACCACAGTGCCACCCTGGGAGAGTTTATAATTGCAGAATTTTTTCCAGAGTCAATAAACATCTGCCGCTAAAACTATTCAAGGCTAAAGTCATCAATTAATCATCTACGCTCATTGGAAAACAGAAAGCTTTTACGGCTGGAAGCACATCAGCACTTTGAATAGAGATTGACTTAAAATCGGAGTGTTGTTTCATTGGTTGTTTCATATGAATTCCATCCTTTGTAGACCATCACCTACACAAAAATGTCATTTTAATGTATTTAAATCAGTGCATATACGGCATGTGCAGAATTGTGTCCAAAATGCAAAGCAGCAAAAACAGATTTTGCTTTAGTTTGTGCTTGTGTTTCTAAGAGAAGGAGAATCAAACACAGAGGCAGAATCAAAGATGCTTTTTCATGGCAGTCTGAGAGCAAGCATAATAATGCAGCTCACTACTCACAGACCATTATGGACTGACTGCAAGGGAGATAGAGAGAGAGAGAGAGAGAGAGAGAGAGAGAGAGAGAGATGAATGCAGTATGTGTTTAAAGGAGACATTTACTGGCATTTCCTGAATTTTGGGACAACAAAGCTTGTTTGTATCCACACTATGAGCTGGGTAGGGTAGGAAAAAGCAAAGAATGAGGGGGGGGGGGGGGTGTGTGGAAAAAATTACAGTGAATGTAGTCTTAACTTAAATTCAGAATGATAAAAAAGAAGGGAAAACATTTTTTATTCATCATCGCTTTATTTACAAGGTTAGAGGATTTACATTATGCGGTATATTTCAATCTGCTCTATATGTTTATTTAGATGTATGATCAGGCTTTGTAAAAAAAAAGTCCATCAAACAAGTTATCTCAAACTGAGCAAACAGCTATTTGTTCAAGTACTCAGCTGTTTATATTTGCTAATTTATTTACAATGCTTTCAATATTCAGAAGAGCTCCTGGGCCAGTAGCCGAGAAACAGGCTCAAAGTATCACTTATTTACTTTCATATTTTTACAGTCTTACCCCACTTTTTAACCTTATTTAACATATTTATTTTAACTTATTTAACCCTGATGCAGAGATAAAACATCAATGTCAGAAGAAATATCTTGTGATAATGTCAGAGATGTAACTCTTTTTCGAAAGGGTCAAATGATTGGCTTGCATTATGTAAAGAAATCAACCAAGGCATTTGCTGAAACTACTAAAATTGGGTTAAGAACTGAAAAAAGCATTATTAACAACTGGAAGAATAGTGGTGAACCATGGAAGAAATATGGTCGTTAACACTTCCTGAATAATTGTGATGCGAGATTACTTAAAAAAAAAAAAAAAAACAGTAGGACTCATAACTATGTTGAATAGTGAAAGCATTTCCACATACAATGCTAAGAGATCTCAAAGGGTTGGGACTAAAAACAGTGAAAATCACTTAAGAAAACCACTTTTCAGTAAGGCTAATCAGAAACAAAAGCTCCAGTTTGCTAGGGAGCGTAAAGAATGGACTGTGGAGCATTGGAAAAAGGTCATGTGGTCTAATGAGTCCAGATTTTCCTTGTTCTAGAGTGATGCACACATTAGTGCAAGAATAGAGGCTTGTGAAGTGATGCAACCATCATGCCTAATGCCTACAATATAAGCCTGTGGGGGCAGTGTTACAACCGGGGGTTGCTTTTGTTGGTCAGGCCTAGGATCAGAAATGCTACAGTATTTGCCCAAAAAATGAGGTCAGCTGTCTAGATTTTTCCAGCATTTCTTTTTTTTTGTTTTGTTATTTCCTGTGCCTGTGTCATATTTCAAGATGACAATTTCAGGATTCACTGGGCTCAAATTGTGAAAGAGTGATTCAGGAAACACAAGAAATAATTTTCACATATGTACTGTATTGGCCACTGCAGAGTCCAGTCCTTAACCCCATTAAAGAATTTTTGGATGTGCTGGAGAAGTCTTTATATGTAGGTAATAACGTTTCACACTCCAGTCCCAATTATGTTCTCTTTGAATACATTCAATTCAATTAATCATTTTTGTGCTTTTTTTGTGTGCAATGTTTCTAAATATGTTGTTGTCATAAAAATGACATCTAATAAATTTTGTTTAAAACCACTATGTTAGACCCAACCCCTACCTTTCCCCTTCTATGTTGTGGCCTTGATTATGTTGGAGCAATACAGTGACACAACCTGTTGCCTGAACCCCAGCCTAATTCATCATTTTATGTAGGTCAGTGGCAAGTTTATAGACCATAACATGCAATAGGTAGGATGAATAATGGTCACAATTCAATGTCTTTGTTTAAATTTAAATGTCCCACTTTCAATCTGGCCAGAATTTTTTTTTGAGCATTGACTTAAATCCAAAGCTAAGGGTTGTTGTGATAAACAAAGTGCATGGTATTTAGTTTAAGAGTTGTGGTAGTTCAGGGGTTTAAGACATTGTTTTACTCCTTAGAAGATTATAAGTTCATATCCCAGCACTTGTGTCAATCACCAAGTTAAATGTAATGTTTTTTTTTACTTGTCTAAGATGCTCTATATAAGGATGTCTTCCAGATGCTCTAAATGCTACTGTACCCTCTTCAAAGGTCATCTAAGCAAACTAAAGGTTTTGTAACTCTGTAATCAAATGGGTTGGTATACAAGTCATTCTACAATTCTGGGTACATATCACATAAGTAGAACAGTACTAAAACAAAGTGTTTTTTTCTTCTTCTTTTTCTTCAATATAACAAATAGTGGTTCAAATTAATACATCACTTCAATGTAACATATGTGCTATATGCTAAGCTTGAACATTTTTTTCCAAGGTAAAATATGATTTTATTACTCAGTTTGTCAACATTGTTTCTAACAGAACTTTGTCCTGCAACTCAAAAACGATTTTTCCCAATGATAAATAGCCAACATCAAATGATGTCATATTGTTCTCTGGCATACTTTTGATCACACTCAAAAGTCCTGTGCTTCTCCCTGCTTCTCCAAATACACTGCCCTCCTTGCAGGATCAGCATCCTAATGAGCCCTGTATCCCCTCTTTTTATCTATTTAAACAAACTGGATTTAAAAAGAAAATTATTCACTTTGTACACTTATTTTAAGAAGGAAATAAGTGTATCCATATGAATAATGTGTGCTGTGACATATGTAACCTGATAATGATTGTTGATGTAGGAATAATGATCGATTATGTACACAGTTTACAGGTAACAAAGTTGATATAATTGAGAATTTCCTTATTTTGACCCATAATTTCAGTTTAACAACATATTTGAAGAAATTATATAATTAAAAACATACATCTGTAATTGATATCTAATAAATGTAAATTAATATGTAAATAATAAAGTGTACATAATATAGTTGATCAATTAATATAATCAATGACAGTTAACTAAAAGATTTCAAAAAATGAAAGACACTTACAATAGTATGTTTAAAATCAATGCCACAAAGACAAATGACATCATTTGATGCTGATCACTTGGCACCGGGACAAGTTCTTGCTCATTTTCTAACATTAAAAATGCTATATTTAAATTATTTAAACGGGAAAATACATATATTATTATTAGTAGTAGTAGTAGTAGTAGTAGTATTGGGACATTTGAAGGTGCAAGAGTGTGTAGGCTATGCTGGAAAATCTCATGTGAGAGCCCAGACTTTCAGGCGTCCTAATGGCAGCAAATTCCAACATGTCTGCCGATTTTCATGACTTTTTGAGCATGTCAAGACCCCCAAAAAGCCCCAGATGTGGGGGAGAAATAAAGAAATAAAAAATCCTTAAAAGAACAAGAGGGCCCTCACACACATTGACGACATCAGGTTGATTTCATAGTGCTTGGGCCCTAATAATTCAGTAAGTAAAGCAAAGTCATTGAGCATACAGTTTATTCACTCACTCGTCGCCTATACAACTTAATCTTGTATATTAGGTCCTACCTGGAGCCTATCCCAGGAGACTTAAGGCATGAGGCGGAGTACACCCCGTAGAGGGCACATACATACACACGCTCATTCACACACTACAAATGAGTATACAGATATACACACATTCACACACTCACACTAGCGCTTAACCCACCAAGCACAGGGAGAACAAGCACACAGCGACAGGAATCAAACCTGACTGGAAATCGAACACGGACCCTGGTAAATGATTTTTTTTTCTGGGGTTTACTCTCTTACTTTCACTCACTCATCGTCATTACCACTTAATCCTTCAGGGTCGCGGGAGCCTGGAGCCAATCCCAGGAGACTTAGGGCATGAGGCGGGGTACACCCTGAACAGGGTGCCAATCCATCGCAGGATGCCAATCCATCGCAGGGCACACAGATATACACAGACTGACACATTCATTCACACACTATGGGCAATTTGAGAACACTAAATTAACCTAAATTAACCCGGAGGAAACCCACCAAGAATGGGGAACGGACCCTGGAGGTGCAAGGTGACAGTGCGAAAGAGGCATAAAACCATCCATAGTTTTATATCTACGTATATAAATAAAAAGGTTTAGTCTGTACACTGGTCACAACTCACTCTTTCAATGATATCTTTACCTTTCATACATTGGAGGAGCTGACACGAGTCTCAGCAAAATTTATGTCTATCTGTATATCTGTATGTCTGTCCGGCCATTTTTCTCACAGCATCACACAAAACTGGCTCGACAGAATTTTATGAAACTTTGCCAGTCCTTCAGTATTCTTCTAAAGTAAAAGTTGCGCCATAAATTAAATAAATCAAAATATTGAGTAAATGGGACGTTATGAGCAGTTTTATGCCAGATTACCTCATAGCCGCCATCGCTTTTTGGGACGAATACAACAGTTAATAATTTTCTTTAAACAGAAAGTGTATTTGGCTGACAATGAAACAAGTACAGCGTAGTGTAAACAAAGCGTAAAATACTAAATTAAATCAAATGTACGTTGCAGACAGGCAGACGTTTACATGGACTTCAACCTGAAATAATTATATCACTGATTACATTAAAGCTGATCAGCTTAATTTTAGCTTTAACCTTTTAACTATTTCTACAAACTCTTTATCCGTCAACGACGAGTACTATTGCTAGTTCAATATAAATGCATGCTCACATTCTACTTTTCACTGGCAGTCATGAATAGAAATCCATGTCCTTGTTCATTTGCAGTTCTTTATCGTGCTGTTATTTAAAAAGGCACAGGGGTTGGTCCAGGCCCACATGATGAGCCTCATTCATTGAGAGACACAGGCAGACCTAATTCACAAAAGCCATTACTTTCCATCGACCTGTTCCTTATTGTATGGCAGCAAAAGCTACTGTTTTCCCTCCCACTGTGACCAGAATGTCATACTGTTTCTATTTCAGCAATTAGCAAAGACAGAATTTTAGTCAAATTATATTTATCAGAAAAATAAGATTAAATCATTCTCCACTCTAGCACATTATTGACTGATGGTTAAAGGAGTACCTAGCTCATCTGAAAGCAATGTCAGGTCGTAGTCCTTATGACCACAACACAAAGCTGTAACCTGATGTAACCTTTTTAACAAAAAAAGATTGATGTGGATATAATATGAGGATATTCAGTTTCACTGACTGATTTTTTTATGCACAGTTCAATGTTCTCTCCTTGATGAACACATTATTCAGGGAACTACAGTACTTTTACAAAGTTTTGTGCTTTGCAGATTTCGAATAGCTAGTCACACAGGCAAAAATTATTTATTTTAATGACCCACCCTCTAAGATGCATCTGTATTTGTTAACTACATTTGCAGTAACTTTTTACATTAGCTTCTTATATTAATGTATTAGTGAGCACACTAATTAACCAGTTAACCCACAGTGCTTCTCAGTAAATTGAAATCTAAACTGTCATATATTTCACATTCTTTACATGTAAAGTGAAGTATTGTAAACTTCTTTTTTGATGATTACAGCTTACAGCACATGAAAATCCAAAATCAAGTCTTTCAAAATGTTATTTCATTTTGATAAGCTTATGCATTGTCACAACATTTATTTTAGTCCAGAGTCACATTAGTTTCTCTCCAAGATCTTGTATTGATGATGGGAGAGTTAGACTTTGGTATAAAGTCTTCTCCAGCACATCCCAAAGATTCTCAATAGGTTTAAGGTCTGGAATCTGTGAAGGCCAATCCATATAGCAAAATGATGTCTCATGCTTCATGAACCACGCTTTCATAATTTGAGCCCAATGAATCTTGGCATTGTCATCTTGGAGTATGCCCCTGCCATTAGGGAAGAAAAATCCATGGTCATTCAGTATATTCAGGCAGTAAGTTGACCTCATTGTTTGGGCACATTGGTGCATTGCTTTATCTGCATCTCTTCTTACACCAAAGCCTCCATAACACTGGAACAGGATAAATCTGGATTCATTAGACTGGAGGACTGCATGTTTTTCCATTGCAACACAGTCCATTGTTTGTGCTCTCTAGCAAATTGAAGTCTTTTTTTCCGATTAGCCTCACTGATAAGTTGTTGTTGGTCTTTTGGCTGCACTCGTTGAGGGGTTGCCACAGCGGACCATCCACACAACAATTTGACACAGGTTTTATGCCAGATCCCCTTCCTAACGCAACCCTCCCATTTTATCCGGGTTTGGGACTAGCACTGCATCCAGTGGCTGGGTTTTGGGCATTGGCTGGGAATTAAACCTGGGCCTTCCACATGGCAAACGAGAAATCCACCAATGAGCCACCAATGCCCTAGCCTCACTGATAAGTGTTTTTTATTAAACAGCTTTTTAGTCCCAATCCATTGAGTTCTCTTCACATTGTGTGTATGAGAATGTTCTTATGTTCACTGTTAAACAAAGCCTTTGGTTCTACTATTGTTTTGTTTAACCATTTGATTTTACGTGTTCAAGTGAGCTCCCATCATGCTCATTCATGATGATTTTCCGACCACATTTCTTCCTCAAAGATAATAGTTCACCACCGCAGTAGTACGCGATTACAGCAGTAATTATTCAGTGGAAGGCTATTACACATTTGGATGTCTGGATCATACCAGGTGACACAAACATGACTATCTGTGAGTTGTTAAAAAAATTCCTATAATTTTAACAACTTTTTTGTATGCCTAGTTTAAGTGTGTCAATATACCCTCAAGACTAAAACATAAATAAATCTTAATTTACTTTATGTGCCTTCTAATGCATAACAGTCTAAGTTGTCATAATAACCCAAACATAAAGATTTTTCAAATATCACATTGTTTCAGCTGTACGCCATACTAGCATGCACTGTTGTTTTTACTGAGGCTGATGTTTTTATAGTCACTGTTTTTTTATTTAAGGTTTTTGTGTTTTAGCTGCAATGCGCCTAACTAGAAATGTACACTATGAAATACAAATTGAATTGTGAAACATACTTTTTTATGTTTATTAAAAGAATAAATGAATAACTAATACCCCTATCTCACCTATGCGGTTTGACTCACGGTGAGACGCGGAGTTAGGCACCGTGAGTCGCCTCGATTGCCCGCCGACGTTCCGCGAAGTTCTGTAAGGACCGCAAGCTTAAAAAAAATTAAACATGTTTAATTATTCGCGCGGAAAGATGGAAACGTAATCACAGCGCCAAAAACTTGCGGTGAATCATGATGAACCGTACTTATGGCCACCGTGCGAAACCACATAGGTGAGATAGGGGTATAAACCATGTACATGGCCTTGTTTAGGAAAAAAAACCTTATCCTGTGTGAAATAATAATCATGTTAATGTGAAACAACATATTTAAATTTAACTTTGTTAATATTAATACAAAAGCAATCTCACAATTGTAACCAAAATAGTATAATTTATATTTGCAATAGAATATCAGTAAGGGTGAAAATAAATTAGAAAAGGAGTACTGTACAGTATATACAAATCTCTGGTTTAAACATTGGAGTAATTTGGATGATGACCACCTGGCATGAAATGACCTCCAGATATTTCTATAAATCACAAGCTGTTAGAGTTAGGAGATAAGAAGTTGTGTGTTTATGATTAAAGAAACATTTTAATTAGAAACTCAATGCCCCAGTGGCATGTAATTTGGTACTGTTTATTCCTGAGAGAGCTGATACTGATGATATGTGCAGTGTGTATGGTGTCTGTATTTATTTTCTGACTAAAATCCATTATCAGGTCATCAGCTAAACCAGCTGATACCAGGCAAAGCTGCAAATATACCAAGAAACAGCACGCATTAAGTCTGCACGAGGATCTTGTTTCCAAAGTGTCAAATTCTGACACAAAAACTCAAGCCTTCTCACTTCAAAAGCATCAGTCTGATGTCATAGACATATGGAAAGTGAAGTTGATGAAAGCTTTGTGCTCGTATTCCCTTTATCTGTCCTTTAAATAACAGTGTTATATATTAAACACTCTATTTTGATATATGACTACCTCACTATGGCAGTTAATCAATGTCCTGTTATCAGCTTTTGAAAACTGAGACAGAGTCTGTGGCTATGAAAGTGTTTGAAATGCTGATTGGAAGTCTGATAATATTAAAGACCTTTATGAAGCTTATATATTAATTAATGTGGGGGGAAAAAAGTTTCATATTCTTTTCAATGCACAAAACTTTTTGTATGACACAGCCAAGTGTTTAATCTTAAAATTTGGTAGATATTTAAATTTACACAAACATGTGCAACAATGAAAGACCATTTAAGACCTAAATCAAAGAAATATTTATGTAAATTGTGTTTAGCATATTAATCAAGACATTTTCTTTTCAGTTGTTCTAGAAGCTGCACTTGACCACAAGAAACAAACTGGACAGTTTACTTTAAATTACTTTAAAGGCATGGCATACTCTTTTATCCAACCATAGCTTCAGCAGCAGGCAGAACACAGACATAATGAAGGTGTTCTTATTTTATTTTTTATGCGATAAGAAGAGGTTGAGGTGAGAGTGTAAGTGGAATGTGAGGCGCTGTTTCTAGATGGAGAGGACCATAATCAAGGGGTCAGGCTGTCTGGGCTGTGGGGAGCAGCGCTAGCTTCACTGTTTGTGGAGGAGAAAAATGAAAAGGATTAGCATCAGCATAGAGACAGGAAAAACTGCTTGCCTTCCTGCTGATATTATGCCCTTTTATGCTCTCCTTCGAGAGGGTGAGCAGTGGCACCATACCAGGTCTACCTGCCCCTTCTTTGTCAAGTCTAGTGGAGTGGGATGGGCTAAAGAGAATAAACTAGGGACAAACCTCCTGTAATACCTGCCAATCCCAAGAAGGTGATGAGCTTGAATGGGGATGCCGTGGTGCCTCCTGAATCACAAACAGGATGTACTGTAGGGTTGCTCATCTACCAACCACTGCAGCATTCTCTTCAAAGTTAAATTGAACTGTTCAACCAAGCTGTCTTTTTGTGGTTGGCAAATGGGGATACCATGCTGGCACTTAGGGCAGTGCTGACAGATGTTACATGTATTGGCCTCCATACCTGGCCATTAGAAGTTTCCCAGCTTCGTTAGCATGCAGTGTGCCCCCAGATGGCCAACAATATCATGGTAGTGAACCAGGTGCATGAGTAGGTCAACAGGGGAATGATGAACCATTAGAAGGTTGCACTCTTGCTGCTCCTACTAGGTGCTGCAGTTCAGCAGGGTCTCCTTTATCAAAAAATATGAGGCATATAATGTCTGGCCAACTGGTTGATTCTCTTCTTTTGACAGCAATTGTTTCCACAGTGTTTCAGTCTGTAATCTTCTTTATCCTCTCTGGCCTCAGTCTGGACCTTGCCAGTTGGGATATCTCATTGGTGGGGAATAATTTACAATGCACCAGGATCTTCTCCTTCAGCGTGTTGAAGTAGGCCAGCCAGGATAAACCATTTCAGTACTTGGTGCTACAGTAGTTCTAATGTAGAATAAGACCACACAGACTAGACCTCACACATCAGTGAGACTTGGGCACCTATGTCTCTGATGCTGATTCACTAGTTCTCATTCCTTGGACAATTTCTGGTAGGTACTAACCACTGCATACCAGGAACACTCAACATGACCTGTTTTGGATATGTTATGATCCAGTCATCTAGCTATCACAATTTGTCCTTTGTCAAATTCGTCCACATCTTTATTTGAGTTTTCACTTGGTGCCTGATGTATCTCACCCCTGACTGGTGCCATCCCAGATAGCAAGGTGACATTGATTCAATGTTGAAATTTCATCAGAATCATCATTTTGGTTGAGGTTGATTTTTC